>CALNHX010003454.1:0-149709 GCA_940337035.1 Agriotes lineatus | reverse complement strand
CATTCAAAATTAGTTAACAGTTGTTTCTGTACAATCTTTAGCATTCTGCAATTACTGTCTATTAATTATAATATGTTACGTACTGCTAGTAGGATTTTGAGGTCATTAAGAAATCGCTCTCAAACACCGAAATAGCGTTACTAAAATTAAAAATCTAAGAGCGTTTCTACTATCGAAATAAATTCCAAAACGTCTCAGATAGTCCGCCAGAGCGTTTACAGGCTCTAGCATGCCATTTTTGTCTACTTCTAAAATAGTAGGTGCCATTCTGATGCATTTAAAATTAGTTAACAGTTGTTTCTGTACAATCTTTAGCATTCTGCAATTACTGTCTATTAATTATAATATGTTACGTACTGCTAGTAGGATTTTGAGGTCATTAAGAAATCGCATTCAAACACCGAAATACCGTTACTAAAATTTAAAAATCTAAAAGCGTTTCTACTATCGAAATGATATCTAAAACGTCTTAGATTGTTTGCCAGAGCGTTTACAGGGTCTAGCATGCCATTTTGTCTACTACTCAAATAGTGGGTGCCATTCTGAAGCATTTAAAATTAGTTAGCAGTTGTTTCTGTACATTCTTTAGCATTCTGCAATTACTGTCTATTAATTATAATATGTTACGTACTGCTAGTTAGCATTTTGAGGTGATTAAGAAATCGCATTCAAACACCGAAATACCGTTACTAAAATTAAAAAATCTAAAAGCGTTTCTACTATCGAAATGATATCCAAAACGTCTTAGATTGTTTGCCAGAGCGTTTACAGGCTCTAGCATGCCAATTTTGTCTACTACTCAAATAGTGGGTGCCATTCTGAAGCATTTAAAATTAGTTAGCAGTTGTTTCTGTACATTCTTTAGCATTCTGCAATTACTGTCTATTAATTATAATATGTTACGTACTGCTAGTAGCATTTTGAGGTGATTAAGAAATCGCATTCAAACACCGAAATACCGTTACTAAAATTGAAAGAATCTAAGAGCGGTTTCTACTATAGAAATAAATTCCAAAACGTCTCAGATAGTCC
Organism: Agriotes lineatus; assembly: GCA_940337035.1. NCBI lineage: Eukaryota > Metazoa > Arthropoda > Insecta > Coleoptera > Elateridae > Agriotes > Agriotes lineatus. The sequence goes on along the minus strand of CALNHX010003454.1, from coordinate 148,677 downwards.
GCCAGAGCGTTTACAGGCTCTAGCATGCCATTTTGTCTACTTCTAAAATAGTAGGTGCCATTCTGATGCATTTAAAATTAGTTTACAGTTGTTTCTGTACAATCTTTAGCATTCTGCAATTACTGTCTATTAATTATAATATGTTACGTACTGCTAGTAGGATTTTGAGGTCATTAAGAAATCGCTCTCAAACACCGAAATAGCGTTACTAAAATTTAAAAATCTAAGAGCGTTTCTACTATCGAAATAAATTCCAAAACGTCTCAGATAGTCCGCCAGAGCGTTTACAGGCTCTAGCATGCCATTTTGTCTACTCTAAAATAGTAGGTGCCATTCTGATGCATTTAAAATTAGTTAACAGTTGTTTCTGTACAATCTTTAGCATTCTGCAATTACTGTCTATTAATTATAATATGTTACGCACTGCTAGTAGGATTTTGAGGTCATTAAGAAATCGCATTCAAACACCGAAATAGCGTTACTAAAATTTAAAAATCTAAGAGCGTTTCTACTATCGAAATAAATTCCAAAACGTCTCAGATAGTCCGCCAGAGCGTTTACAGGCTCTAGCATGCCATTTTGTCTACTTCTAAAATAGTAGGTGCCATTCTGATGCATTTAAAATTAGTTAACAGTTGTTTCTGTACAATCTTTAGCATTCTGCAATTACTGTCTATTAATTATAATATGTTACGTACTGCTAGTAGCATTTTGAAGTGATTAAGAAATCGCATTCAAACACCGAAATACCGTTACTAAAATTTAAAAAATCTAAAAGCCTTTCTACTATCGAAATGATATCCAAAACGTCTTAGATTGTTTGCCAGAGCGTTTACAGGGTCTAGCATGCCATTTTGTCTACTACTCAAATAGTGGGTGCCATTCTGAAGCATTTAAAATTAGTTAGCAGTTGTTTCAGTACATTCTTTAGCATTCTGCCATTACTGTCTATTAATTATAATATGTTACGTACCCTTAGTAGCATTTTGAGGTAATTAAGAAATCGCATTCAAACACCGAAATACCGTTACTAAAATTTAAAACAATCTAAAAGCGTTTCTACTATCGAAATGATATCCAAAACGTCTTAGATTGTTTGCCAGAGCGTTTACAGGCTCTAGCATGCCATTTAGTCTACTACTCAAATAGTGGGTGCCATTCTGAAGCATTTAAAATTAGTTAGCAGTTGTTTCTGTACATTCTTTAGCATTCTGCAATTACTGTCTATTAATTATAATATGTTACGTACTGCTAGTAGCATTTTGAGGTGATTAAAAAATCGCATTCAAACACCGAAATACCGTTACTAAAATTTAAAAATCTAAGAGCGTTTCTACTATCGAAATAAATTACAAAACGTCTCAGATAGTCCGCCAGAGCGTTTACAGCTCTAGCATGCCATTTTGTCTACTTCTAAAATAGTAGGTGCCATTCTGATGCATTTAAAATTAGTTTACAGTTGTTTCTGTACAATCTTTAGCATTCTGCAATTACTGTCTATTAATTATAATATGTTACGTACTGCTAGTAGGATTTTGAGGTCATTAAGAAATCGCTCTCAAACACCGAAATAGCGTTACTAAAATTTAAAAATCTAAGAGCGTTTCTACTATCGAAATAAATTCCAAAACGTCTCAGATAGTCCGCCAGAGCGTTTACAGGCTCTAGCATGCCATTTTGTCTACTTCTAAAATAGTAGGTGCCATTCTGATGCATGAAAATTAGTTAACAGTTGTTTCTGTACAATCTTTAGCATTCTGCAATTACTGTCTATTAATTATAATATGTTACGCACTGCTAGTAGGATTTTGAGGTCATTAAGAAATCGCATTCAAACACCGAAATAGCGTTACCTAAATTTAAAAATCTAAGAGTGTTTCTACTATCGAAATAAATTCCAAAACGTCTCAGATAGTCCGCCAGAGCGTTTACAGGCTCTAGCATGCCATTTTGTCTACTTCTAAAATAGTAGGTGCCATTCTGATGCATTGAAAATTAGTTAACAGTTGTTTCTGTACAATCTTTAGCATTCTGCAATTACTGTCTATTAATTATAATATGTTACGTACTGCTAGTAGCATTTTGAGGTGATTAAGAAATCGCATTCAAACACCGAAATACCGTTACTAAAATTTAAAAAATCTAAAAGCCTTTCTACTATCGAAATGATATCCAAAACGTCTTAGATTGTTTGCCAGAGCGTTTACAGGGTCTAGCATGCCATTTTGTCTACTACTCAAATAGTGGGTGCCATTCTGAAGCATTTAAAATTAGTTAGCAGTTGTTTCTGTACATTCTTTAGCATTCTGCCATTACTGTCTATTAATTATAATATGTTACGTACCCTTAGTAGCATTTTGAGGTAATTAAGAAATCGCATTCAAACACCGAAATACCGTTACTAAAATTTAAAAAATCCAAAAGCGTTTCTACTATCGAAATGATATCCAAAACGTCTTAGATTGTTTGCCAGAGCGTATACAGGGTCTAGCATGCCATTTTGTCTACTACTCAGATAGTGGGTGCCATTCTGAAGCATTTAAAATTAGTTAGCAGTTGTTTCTGTACATTCTTTAGCATTCTGCAATTACTGTCTATTAATTATAATATGTTACGTACTGCTAGTAGCATTTTGAGGTGATTAAGAAATCGCATTCAAACACCGAAATACCGTTACTAAAATTAAAAAATCTAAAAGCGTTTCTACTATCGAAATGATATCCAAAACGTCTTAGATTGTTTGCCAGAGCGTTTACAGGCTCTAGCATGCCATTTTGTCTACTACTCAAATAGTGGGTGCCATTCTGAAGCATTTAAAATTAGTTAGCAGTTGTTTCTGTACATTCTTTAGCATTCTGCAATTACTGTCTATTAATTACAATATGTTACGTACTGCTAGTAGCATTTTGAGGTGATTAAGAAATCGCATTCAAACACCGAAATACCGTTACTAAAATTGAAAGAATCTAAGAGCGTTTCTACTATCGAAATAAATTCCAAAACGTCTCAGATAGTCCGCCAGAGCGTTTACAGGCTCTAGCATGCCATTTTGTCTACTTCTAAAATAGTAGGTGCCATTCTGATGCATTTAAAATTAGTTTACAGTTGTTTCTGTACAATCTTTAGCATTCTGCAATTACTGTCTATTAATTATAATATGTTACGTACTGCTAGTAGGATTTTGAGGTCATTAAGAAATCGAATTCAAACACCGAAATACCGTTACTAAAATTTAAAAAATCTAAAAGCGTTTCTACTATCGAAATGATATCCAAAACGTCTTAGATTGTTTGCCAGAGCGTTTATAGGCTCTAGCATGCCATTTTGTCTACCTACTCAAATAGTGGGTGCCATTCTGAAGCATTTAAAATTAGTTAGCAGTTGTTTCTGTACATTCTTTAGCATTCTGCAATTACTGTCTATTAATTATAATATGTTACGTACTGCTAGTAGCATTTGAGGTGATTAAGAAATCGCATTCAAACACCGAAATACCGTTACTAAATTGAAAAAATCTAAGAGCGTTTCTACTATCGAAATAAATTCCAAAACGTCTCAGATAGTCCGCCAGAGCGTTTACAGGCTCTAGCATGCCATTTTGTCTACTTCTAAAATAGTAGGTGCCATTCTGATGCATTTAAAATTAGTTTACAGTTGTTTCTGTACAATCTTTAGCATTCTGCAATTACTGTCTATTAATTATAATATGTTACGTACTGCTAGTAGGATTTTGAGGTCATTAAGAAATCGAATTCAAACACCGAAATACCGTTACTAAAATTTAAAAAATCTAAAAGCGTTTCTACTATCGAAATGATATCCAAAACGTCTTAGATTGTTTGCCAGAGCGTTTACAGGGTCTAGCATGCCATTTTGTCTACTACTCAAATAGTGGGTGCCATTCTGAAGCATTAAAATTAGTTAACAGTTGTTTCTGTACAATCTTTAGCATTCTGCAATTACTGTCTATTAATTATAATATGTTACGTACTGCTAGTAGGATTTTGAGGTCATTAAGAAATCGCTCTCAAACACCGAAATAGCGTTACTAAAAATTTAAAAATCTAAGAGCGTTTCTACTATCGAAATAAATCCAAAACGTCTCAGATAGTCCGCCAGAGCGTTTACAGGCTCTAGCATGCCATTTTGTCTACTTCTAAAATAGTAGGTGCCATTCTGATGCATTTAAAATTAGTTAACAGTTGTTTCTGTACAATCTTTAGCATTCTGCAATTACTGTCTATTAATTATAATATGTTACGTACTGCTAGTAGGATTTTGAGGTAATTAAGAAATCGCATTCAAACACCGAAATACCGTTACTAAAATTTAAAAAATCTAAAAGCGTTTCTACTATCGAAATGATATCCAAAACGTCTTAGATTGTTTGCCAGAGCGTTTACAGGGTCTAGCATGCCATTTTGTCTACTACCTCAAATAGTGGGTGCCATTCTGAAGCATTTAAAATTAGTTAGCAGTTGTTTCTGTACATTCTTTAGCATTCTGCAATTACTGTCTATTAATTATAATATGTTACGTACTGCTAGTAGCATTTTGAGGTGATTAAGAAATCGCATTCAAACACCGAAATACCGTTACTAAAATTAAAAAAATCTAAAAGCGTTTCTACTATCGAAATGATATCCAAAACGTCTTAGATTGTTTGCCAGAGCGTTTACAGGCTCTAGCATGCCATTTTGTCTACTACTCAAATAGTGGGTGCCATTCTGAAGCTTTTAAAATTAGTTAGCAGTTGTTTCTGTACATTCTTTAGCATTCTGCAATTACTGTCTATTAATTATAATATGTTACGTACTGCTAGTAGCATTTTGAGGTGATTAAGAAATCGCATTCAAACACCGAAATACCGTTACTAAAATTGAAAGAATCTAAGAGCGTTTCTACTATCGAAATAAATTCCAAAACGTCTCAGATAGTCCGTCAGAGCGTTTACAGGCTCTAGCATGCCATTTTGTCTACTTCTAAAATAGTAGGTGCCATTCTGATGCATTTAAAATTAGTTTACAGTTGTTTCTGTACAATCTTTAGCATTCTGCAATTACTGTCTATTAATTATAATATGTTACGTACTGCTAGTAGGATTTTGAGGTCATTAAGAAATCGAATTCAAACACCGAAATACCGTTACTAAAATTTAAAAAATCTAAAAGCGTTTCTACTATCGAAATGATATCCAAAACGTCTTAGATTGTTTGCCAGAGCGTTTACAGGCTCTAGCATGCCATTTTGTCTACTACTCAAATAGTAGGTGCCATTCTGAAGCATTTAAAATTAGTTAGCAGTTGTTTCTGTACAATCTTTAGCATTCTGCAATTACTGTCTATTAATTATAATATGTTACGTACTGCTAGTAGCATTTTGAGGTGATTAAGAAATCGCATTCAAACACCGAAATACCCGTTACTAAAATTTAAAAAATCTAAAAGCGTTTCTACTATCGAAATGATATCCAAAACGTCTTAGATTGTTTGCCAGAGCGTTTACAGGCTCTAGCATGCCATTTTGTCTACTACTCAAATAGTGGGTGGCAATCTGAAGCATTTAAAATTAGTTAGCAGTTGTTTCTGTACAATCTTTAGCATTCTGCAATTACTGTCTATTAATTATAATATGTTACGTTCTGCTAGTAGCATTTTGAGGTGATTAAGAAATCGCATTCAAACACCGAAATACCGTTACTAAAATTTAAAAAATCTAAAAGCGTTTCTACTATCGAAATGATATCCAAAACGTCTTAGATTGTTTGCCAGAGCGTTTACAGGCTCTAGCATGCCATTTTGTCTACTACTCAAATAGTGGGTGCCATTCTGAAGCATTTAAAATTAGTTAGCAGTTGTTTCTGTACAATCTTTAGCATTCTGCAATTACTGTCTATTAATTATAATATGTTACGTACTGCTAGTAGCGTTTTGAAGTGATTAAGAAATCGCATTCAAACACCGAAATACCGTTACTAAAATTTAAAAAATCTAAAAGCGTTTCTACTATCGAAATGATATCTTAAACGTCTTAGATTGTTTGCCAGAGCGTTTACAGGCTCTAGCATGCCATTTTGTCTACTACTCAAATAGTGGGTGCCATTCTGAAGCATTTAAAATTAGTTAGCAGTTGTTTCTGTACAATCGTTAGCATTCTGCAATTACTGTCTATTAATTATAATATGTTACGTACTGCTAGTAGCATTTTGAGGTGATTAAGAAATCGCATTCAAACACCGAAATACCGTTACTAAAATTTAAAAAATCTAAAAGCGTTTCTACTATCGAAATGATATCCAAAACGTCTTAGATTGTTTGCCAGAGCGTTTACAGGGTCTAGCCATGCCATTTTGTCTACTACTCAAATAGTGGGTGCCATTCTGAAGCATTTAAAATTAGTTAGCAGTTGTTTCTGTACATTCTTTAGCATTCTGCCATTACTGTCTATTAATTATAATATGTTACGTACCCTTAGTAGCATTTTGAGGTAATTAAGAAATCGCATTCAAACACCGAAATACCGTTACTAAAATTTAAAAAATCTAAAAGCGTTTCTACTATCGAAATGATATCCAAAACGTCTTAGATTGTTTGCCAGAGCGTTTACAGGGTCTAGCATGCCATTTTGTCTACTACTCAAATAGTGGGTGCCATTCTGAAGCATTTAAAATTAGTTAGCAGTTGTTTCTGTACATTCTTTAGCATTCTGCCATTACTGTCTATTAATTATAATATGTTACGTACCCTTAGTAGCATTTTGAGGTAATTAAGAAATCGCATTCAAACACCGAAATACCGTTACTAAAATTTAAAAAATCTAAAAGCGTTTCTACTATCGAAATGATATCCAAAACGTCTTAGATTGTTTGCCAGAGCGTTTACAGGGTCTAGCATGCCATTTTGTCTACTACTCAAATAGTGGGTGCCATTCTGAAGCATTTAAAATTAGTTAGCAGTTGTTTCTGTACATTCTTTAGCATTCTGCCATTACTGTCTATTAATTATAATATGTTACGTACCCTTAGTAGCATTTTGAGGTAATTAAGAAATCGCATTCAAACACCGAAATACCGTTACTAAAATTTAAAAAATCTAAAAGCGTTTCTACTATCGAAATGATATCCAAAACGTCTTAGATTGTTTGCCAGAGCGTTTACAGGGTCTAGCATGCCATTTTGTCTACTACTCAAATAGTGGGTGCCATTCTGAAGCATTTAAAATTAGTTAGCAGTTGTTTCTGTACATTCTTTAGCATTCTGCCATTACTGTCTATTAATTATAATATGTTACGTACCCTTAGTAGCATTTTGAGGTAATTAAGAAATCGCATTCAAACACCGAAATACCGTTACTAAAATTTAAAAAATCTAAAAGCGTTTCTACTATCGAAATGATATCCAAAACGTCTTAGATTGTTTGCCAGAGCGTTTACAGGGTCTAGCATGCCATTTTGTCTACTACTCAGATAGTGGGTGCCATTCTGAAGCATTTAAAATTAGTTAGCAGTTGTTTCTGTACATTCTTTAGCATTCTGCAATTACTGTCTATTAATTATAATATGTTACGTATTGCTAGTAGCATTTTGAGGTGATTAAGAAATCGCATTCAAACACCGAAATACCGTTACTAAAATTAAAAAATCTAAAAGCGTTTCTACTATCGAAATGATATCCAAAACGTCTTAGATTGTTTGCCAGAGCGTTTACAGGCTCTAGCATGCCATTTTGTCTACTACTCAAATAGTGGGTGCCATTCTGAAGCATTTAAAATTAGTTAGCAGTTGTTTCTGTACATTCTTTAGCATTCTGCAATTACTGTCTATTAATTATAATATGTTACGTACTGCTAGTAGCATTTTGAGGTGATTAAGAAATCGCATTCAAACACCGAAATACCGTTACTAAAATTGAAAGAATCTAAGAGCGTTTCTACTATCGAAATAAATTCCAAAACGTCTCAGATAGTCCGCCAGAGCGTTTACAGGCTCTAGCATGCCATTTTGTCTACTTCTAAAATAGTAGGTGCCATTCTGATGCATTTAAAATTAGTTTACAGTTGTTTCTGTACAATCTTTAGCATTCTGCAATTACTGTCTATTAATTATAATATGTTACGTACTGCTAGTAGGATTTTGAGGTCATTAAGAAATCGAATTCAAACACCGAAATACCGTTACTAAAATTTAAGAAATCTAAAAGCGTTTCTACTATCGAAATGATATCCAAAACGTCTTAGATTGTTTGCCAGAGCGTTTACAGGCTCTAGCATGCCATTTTGTCTACTACTCAAATAGTGGGTGCCATTCTGAAGCATTTAAAATTAGTTAGCAGTTGTTTCTGTACATTCTTTAGCATTCTGCAATTACTGTCTATTAATTATAATATGTTACGTACTGCTAGTAGCATTTTGAGGTGATTAAGAAATCGCATTCAAACACCGAAATACCGTTACTAAAATTTAAAAATCTAAGAGCGTTTCTACTATCGAAATAAATTCCAAAACGTCTCAGATAGTCCGCCAGAGCGTTTACAGGCTCTAGCATGCCATTTTGTCTACTTCTAAAATAGTAGGTGCCATTCTGATGCATTTAAAATTAGTTTACAGTTGTTTCTGTACAATCTTTAGCATTCTGCAATTACTGTCTATTAATTATAATATGTTACGTACTGCTAGTAGGATTTTGAGGTCATTAAGAAATCGAATTCAAACACCGAAATACCGTTACTAAAATTTAAAAAATCTAAAAGCGTTTCTACTATCGAAATGATATCCAAAACGTCTTAGATTGTTTGCCAGAGCGTTTACAGGCTCTAGCATGCCATTTTGTCTACTACTCAAATAGTGGGTGCCATTCTGAAGCATTTAAAATTAGTTAGCAGTTGTTTCTGTACATTCTTTAGCATTCTGCAATTACTGTCTATTAATTATAATATGTTACGTACTGCTAGTAGCATTTTGAGGTGATTAAGAAATCGCATTCAAACACCGAAATACCGTTACTAAAATTGAAAGAATCTAAGAGCGTTTCTACTATCGAAATAAATTCCAAAACGTCTCAGATAGTCCGCCAGAGCGTTTACAGGCTCTAGCATGCCATTTTGTCTACTTCTAAAATAGTAGGTGCCATTCTGATGCATTTAAAATTAGTTTACAGTTGTTTCTGTACAATCTTTAGCATTCTGCAATTACTGTCTATTAATTATAATATGTTACGTACTGCTAGTAGGATTTTGAGGTCATTAAGAAATCGAATTCAAACACCGAAATACCGTTACTAAAATTTAAAAAATCTAAAAGCGTTTCTACTATCGAAATGATATCCAAAACGTCTTAGATTGTTTGCCAGAGCGTTTATAGGCTCTAGCATGTCATTTTGTCTACTACTCAAATAGTGGGTGCCATTCTGAAGCATTTAAAATTAGTTAGCAGTTGTTTCTGTACATTCTTTAGCATTCTGCAATTACTGTCTATTAATTATAATATGTTACGTACTGCTAGTAGCATTTTGAGGTGATTAAGAAATCGCATTCAAACACCGAAATACCGTTACTAAAATTTAAAAATCTAAGAGCGTTTCTACTATCGAAATAAATTCCAAAACGTCTCAGATAGTCCGCCAGAGCGTTTACAGGCTCTAGCATGCCATTTTGTCTACTTCTAAAATAGTAGGTGCCATTCTGAGGCATTTAAAATTAGTTTACAGTTGTTTCTGTACAATCTTTAGCATTCTGCAATTACTGTCTATTAATTATAATATGTTACGTACTGCTAGTAGGATTTTGAGGTCATTAAGAAATCGAATTCAAACACCGAAATACCGTTACTAAAATTTAAAAAATCTAAAAGCGTTTCTACTATCGAAATGATATCCAAAACGTCTTAGATTGTTTGCCAGAGCGTTTACAGGGTCTAGCATGCCATTTTGTCTACTACTCAAATAGTGGGTGCCATTCTGAAGCATTTAAAATTAGTTAACAGTTGTTTCTGTACAATCTTTAGCATTCTGCAATTACTGTCTATTAATTATAATATGTTACGTACTGCTAGTAGGATTTTGAGGTCATTAAGAAATCGCTCTCAAACACCGAAATAGCGTTACTAAAATTTAAAAATCTAAGAGCGTTTCTACTATCGAAATAAATTCCAAAACGTCTCAGATAGTCCGCCAGAGCGTTTACAGGCTCTAGCATGCCATTTTGTCTACTTCTAAAATAGTAGGTGCCATTCTGATGCATTTAAAATTAGTTAACAGTTGTTTCTGTACAATCTTTAGCATTCTGCAATTACTGTCTATTAATTATAATATGTTACGTACTGCTAGTAGGATTTTGAGGTAATTAAGAAATCGCATTCAAACACCGAAATACCGTTACTAAAATTTAAAAAATCTAAAAGCGTTTCTACTATCGAAATGATATCCAAAACGTCTTAGATTGTTTGCCAGAGCGTTTACAGGGTCTAGCATGCCATTTTGTCTACTACTCAAATAGTGGGTGCCATTCTGAAGCATTTAAAATTAGTTAGCAGTTGTTTCTGTACATTCTTTAGCATTCTGCAATTACTGTCTATTAATTATAATATGTTACGTACTGCTAGTAGCATTTTGAGGTGATTAAGAAATCGCATTCAAACACCGAAATACCGTTACTAAAATTAAAAAATCTAAAAGCGTTTCTACTATCGAAATGATATCCAAAACGTCTTAGATTGTTTGCCAGAGCGTTTACAGGCTCTAGCATGCCATTTTGTCTACTACTCAAATAGTGGGTGCCATTCTGAAGCATTTAAAATTAGTTAGCAGTTGTTTCTGTACATTCTTTAGCATTCTGCAATTACTGTCTATTAATTATAATATGTTACGTACTGCTAGTAGCATTTTGAGGTGATTAAGAAATCGCATTCAAACACCGAAATACCGTTACTAAAATTGAAAGAATCTAAGAGCGTTTCTACTATCGAAATAAATTCCAAAACGTCTCAGATAGTCCGCCAGAGCGTTTACAGGCTCTAGCATGCCATTTTGTCTACTTCTAAAATAGTAGGTGCCATTCTGATGCATTTAAAATTAGTTTACAGTTGTTTCTGTACAATCTTTAGCATTCTGCAATTACTGTCTATTAATTATAATATGTTACGTACTGCTAGTAGGATTTTGAGGTCATTAAGAAATCGAATTCAAACACCGAAATACCGTTACTAAAATTTAAAAAATCTATAAGCGTTTCTACTATCGAAATGATATCCAAAACGTCTTAGATTGTTTGCCAGAGCGTTTACAGGCTCTAGCATGCCATTTTGTCTACTACTCAAATAGTGGGTGCCATTCTGAAGCATTTAAAATTAGTTAGCAGTTGTTTCTGTACATTCTTTAGCATTCTGCAATTACTGTCTATTAATTATAATATGTTACGTACTGCTAGTAGCATTTTGAGGTGATTAAGAAATCGCATTCAAACACCGAAATACCGTTACTAAAATTTAAAAATCTAAGAGCGTTTCTACTATCGAAATAAATTCCAAAACGTCTCAGATAGTCCGCCAGAGCGTTTACAGGCTCTAGCATGCCATTTTGTCTACTTCTAAAATAGTAGGTGCCATTCTGATGCATTTAAAATTAGTTTACAGTTGTTTCTGTACAATCTTTAGCATTCTGCAATTACTGTCTATTAATTATAATATGTTACGTACTGCTAGTAGGATTTTGAGGTCATTAAGAAATCGAATTCAAACACCGAAATACCGTTACTAAAATTTAAAAAATCTAAAAGCGTTTCTACTATCGAAATGATATCCAAAACGTCTTAGATTGTTTGCCAGAGCGTTTACAGGCTCTAGCATGCCATTTTGTCTACTACTCAAATAGTAGGTGCCATTCTGAAGCATTTAAAATTAGTTAGCAGTTGTTTCTGTACAATCTTTAGCATTCTGCAATTACTGTCTATTAATTATAATATGTTACGTACTGCTAGTAGGATTTTGAGGTCATTAAGAAATCGAATTCAAACACCGAAATACCGTTACTAAAATTTAAAAAATCTAAAAGCGTTTCTACTATCGAAATGATATCCAAAACGTCTTAGATTGTTTGCCAGAGCGTTTACAGGCTCTAGCATGCCATTTTGTCTACTACTCAAATAGTAGGTGCCATTCTGAAGCATTTAAAATTAGTTAGCAGTTGTTTCTGTACAATCTTTAGCATTCTGCAATTACTGTCTATTAATTATAATATGTTACGTACTGCTAGTAGGATTTTGAGGTCATTAAGAAATCGAATTCAAACACCGAAATACCGTTACTAAAATTTAAAAAATCTAAAAGCGTTTCTACTATCGAAATGATATCCAAAACGTCTTAGATTGTTTGCCAGAGCGTTTACAGGCTCTAGCATGCCATTTTGTCTACTACTCAAATAGTAGGTGCCATTCTGAAGCATTTAAAATTAGTTAGCAGTTGTTTCTGTACAATCTTTAGCATTCTGCAATTACTGTCTATTAATTATAATATGTTACGTACTGCTAGTAGGATTTTGAGGTCATTAAGAAATCGAATTCAAACACCGAAATACCGTTACTAAAATTTAAAAAATCTAAAAGCGTTTCTACTATCGAAATGATATCCAAAACGTCTTAGATTGTTTGCCAGAGCGTTTACAGGCTCTAGCATGCCATTTTGTCTACTACTCAAATAGTAGGTGCCATTCTGAAGCATTTAAAATTAGTTAGCAGTTGTTTCTGTACAATCTTTAGCATTCTGCAATTACTGTCTATTAATTATAATATGTTACGTACTGCTAGTAGGATTTTGAGGTCATTAAGAAATCGAATTCAAACACCGAAATACCGTTACTAAAATTTAAAAAATCTAAAAGCGTTTCTACTATCGAAATGATATCCAAAACGTCTTAGATTGTTTGCCAGAGCGTTTACAGGCTCTAGCATGCCATTTTGTCTACTACTCAAATAGTGGGTGGCAATCTGAAGCATTTAAAATTAGTTAGCAGTTGTTTCTGTACAATCTTTAGCATTCTGCAATTACTGTCTATTAATTATAATATGTTACGTTCTGCTAGTAGCATTTTGAGGTGATTAAGAAATCGCATTCAAACACCGAAATACCGTTACTAAAATTTAAAAAATCTAAAAGCGTTTCTACTATCGAAATGATATCCAAAACGTCTTAGATTGTTTGCCAGAGCGTTTACAGGCTCTAGCATGCCATTTTGTCTACTACTCAAATAGTGGGTGCCATTCTGAAGCATTTAAAATTAGTTAGCAGTTGTTTCTGTACAATCTTTAGCATTCTGCAATTACTGTCTATTAATTATAATATGTTACGTACTGCTAGTAGCGTTTTGAAGTGATTAAGAAATCGCATTCAAACACCGAAATACCGTTACTAAAATTTAAAAAATCTAAAAGCGTTTCTACTATCGAAATGATATCTTAAACGTCTTAGATTGTTTGCCAGAGCGTTTACAGGCTCTAGCATGCCATTTTGTCTACTACTCAAATAGTGGGTGCCATTCTGAAGCATTTAAAATTAGTTAGCAGTTGTTTCTGTACAATCGTTAGCATTCTGCAATTACTGTCTATTAATTATAATATGTTACGTACTGCTAGTAGCATTTTGAGGTGATTAAGAAATCGCATTCAAACACCGAAATACCGTTACTAAAATTTAAAAAATCTAAAAGCGTTTCTACTATCGAAATGATATCCAAAACGTCTTAGATTGTTTGCCAGAGCGTTTACAGGGTCTAGCATGCCATTTTGTCTACTACTCAAATAGTGGGTGCCATTCTGAAGCATTTAAAATTAGTTAGCAGTTGTTTCTGTACATTCTTTAGCATTCTGCCATTACTGTCTATTAATTATAATATGTTACGTACCCTTAGTAGCATTTTGAGGTAATTAAGAAATCGCATTCAAACACCGAAATACCGTTACTAAAATTTAAAAAATCTAAAAGCGTTTCTACTATCGAAATGATATCCAAAACGTCTTAGATTGTTTGCCAGAGCGTTTACAGGGTCTAGCATGCCATTTTGTCTACTACTCAAATAGTGGGTGCCATTCTGAAGCATTTAAAATTAGTTAGCAGTTGTTTCTGTACATTCTTTAGCATTCTGCCATTACTGTCTATTAATTATAATATGTTACGTACCCTTAGTAGCATTTTGAGGTAATTAAGAAATCGCATTCAAACACCGAAATACCGTTACTAAAATTTAAAAAATCTAAAAGCGTTTCTACTATCGAAATGATATCCAAAACGTCTTAGATTGTTTGCCAGAGCGTTTACAGGGTCTAGCATGCCATTTTGTCTACTACTCAAATAGTGGGTGCCATTCTGAAGCATTTAAAATTAGTTAGCAGTTGTTTCTGTACATTCTTTAGCATTCTGCCATTACTGTCTATTAATTATAATATGTTACGTACCCTTAGTAGCATTTTGAGGTAATTAAGAAATCGCATTCAAACACCGAAATACCGTTACTAAAATTTAAAAAATCTAAAAGCGTTTCTACTATCGAAATGATATCCAAAACGTCTTAGATTGTTTGCCAGAGCGTTTACAGGGTCTAGCATGCCATTTTGTCTACTACTCAAATAGTGGGTGCCATTCTGAAGCATTTAAAATTAGTTAGCAGTTGTTTCTGTACATTCTTTAGCATTCTGCCATTACTGTCTATTAATTATAATATGTTACGTACCCTTAGTAGCATTTTGAGGTAATTAAGAAATCGCATTCAAACACCGAAATACCGTTACTAAAATTTAAAAAATCTAAAAGCGTTTCTACTATCGAAATGATATCCAAAACGTCTTAGATTGTTTGCCAGAGCGTTTACAGGGTCTAGCATGCCATTTTGTCTACTACTCAGATAGTGGGTGCCATTCTGAAGCATTTAAAATTAGTTAGCAGTTGTTTCTGTACATTCTTTAGCATTCTGCAATTACTGTCTATTAATTATAATATGTTACGTACTGCTAGTAGCATTTTGAGGTGATTAAGAAATCGCATTCAAACACCGAAATACCGTTACTAAAATTAAAAAATCTAAAAGCGTTTCTACTATCGAAATGATATCCAAAACGTCTTAGATTGTTTGCCAGAGCGTTTACAGGCTCTAGCATGCCATTTTGTCTACTACTCAAATAGTGGGTGCCATTCTGAAGCATTTAAAATTAGTTAGCAGTTGTTTCTGTACATTCTTTAGCATTCTGCAATTACTGTCTATTAATTATAATATGTTACGTACTGCTAGTAGCATTTTGAGGTGATTAAGAAATCGCATTCAAACACCGAAATACCGTTACTAAAATTGAAAGAATCTAAGAGCGTTTCTACTATCGAAATAAATTCCAAAACGTCTCAGATAGTCCGCCAGAGCGTTTACAGGCTCTAGCATGCCATTTTGTCTACTTCTAAAATAGTAGGTGCCATTCTGATGCATTTAAAATTAGTTTACAGTTGTTTCTGTACAATTTTAGCATTCTGCAATTACTGTCTATTAATTATAATATGTTACGTACTGCTAGTAGGATTTTGAGGTCATTAAGAAATCGAATTCAAACACCGAAATACCGTTACTAAAATTTAAGAAATCTAAAAGCGTTTCTACTATCGAAATGATATCCAAAACGTCTTAGATTGTTTGCCAGAGCGTTTACAGGCTCTAGCATGCCATTTTGTCTACTACTCAAATAGTGGGTGCCATTCTGAAGCATTTAAAATTAGTTAGCAGTTGTTTCTGTACATTCTTTAGCATTCTGCAATTACTGTCTATTAATTATAATATGTTACGTACTGCTAGTAGCATTTTGAGGTGATTAAGAAATCGCATTCAAACACCGAAATACCGTTACTAAAATTTAAAAATCTAAGAGCGTTTCTACTATCGAAATAAATTCCAAAACGTCTCAGATAGTCCGCCAGAGCGTTTACAGGCTCTAGCATGCCATTTTGTCTACTTCTAAAATAGTAGGTGCCATTCTGATGCATTTAAAATTAGTTTACAGTTGTTTCTGTACAATCTTTAGCATTCTGCAATTACTGTCTATTAATTATAATATGTTACGTACTGCTAGTAGGATTTTGAGGTCATTAAGAAATCGAATTCAAACACCGAAATACCGTTACTAAAATTTAAAAAATCTAAAAGCGTTTCTACTATCGAAATGATATCCAAAACGTCTTAGATTGTTTGCCAGAGCGTTTACAGGCTCTAGCATGCCATTTTGTCTACTACTCAAATAGTGGGTGCCATTCTGAAGCATTTAAAATTAGTTAGCAGTTGTTTCTGTACATTCTTTAGCATTCTGCAATTACTGTCTATTAATTATAATATGTTACGTACTGCTAGTAGCATTTTGAGGTGATTAAGAAATCGCATTCAAACACCGAAATACCGTTACTAAAATTGAAAGAATCTAAGAGCGTTTCTACTATCGAAATAAATTCCAAAACGTCTCAGATAGTCCGCCAGAGCGTTTACAGGCTCTAGCATGCCATTTTGTCTACTTCTAAAATAGTAGGTGCCATTCTGATGCATTTAAAATTAGTTTACAGTTGTTTCTGTACAATCTTTAGCATTCTGCAATTACTGTCTATTAATTATAATATGTTACGTACTGCTAGTAGGATTTTGAGGTCATTAAGAAATCGAATTCAAACACCGAAATACCGTTACTAAAATTTAAAAAATCTAAAAGCGTTTCTACTATCGAAATGATATCCAAAACGTCTTAGATTGTTTGCCAGAGCGTTTATAGGCTCTAGCATGTCATTTTGTCTACTACTCAAATAGTGGGTGCCATTCTGAAGCATTTAAAATTAGTTAGCAGTTGTTTCTGTACATTCTTTAGCATTCTGCAATTACTGTCTATTAATTATAATATGTTACGTACTGCTAGTAGCATTTTGAGGTGATTAAGAAATCGCATTCAAACACCGAAATACCGTTACTAAAATTTAAAAATCTAAGAGCGTTTCTACTATCGAAATAAATTCCAAAACGTCTCAGATAGTCCGCCAGAGCGTTTACAGGCTCTAGCATGCCATTTTGTCTACTTCTAAAATAGTAGGTGCCATTCTGAGGCATTTAAAATTAGTTTACAGTTGTTTCTGTACAATCTTTAGCATTCTGCAATTACTGTCTATTAATTATAATATGTTACGTACTGCTAGTAGGATTTTGAGGTCATTAAGAAATCGAATTCAAACACCGAAATACCGTTACTAAAATTTAAAAAATCTAAAAGCGTTTCTACTATCGAAATGATATCCAAAACGTCTTAGATTGTTTGCCAGAGCGTTTACAGGGTCTAGCATGCCATTTTGTCTACTACTCAAATAGTGGGTGCCATTCTGAAGCATTTAAAATTAGTTAACAGTTGTTTCTGTACAATCTTTAGCATTCTGCAATTACTGTCTATTAATTATAATATGTTACGTACTGCTAGTAGGATTTTGAGGTCATTAAGAAATCGCTCTCAAACACCGAAATAGCGTTACTAAAATTTAAAAATCTAAGAGCGTTTCTACTATCGAAATAAATTCCAAAACGTCTCAGATAGTCCGCCAGAGCGTTTACAGGCTCTAGCATGCCATTTTGTCTACTTCTAAAATAGTAGGTGCCATTCTGATGCATTTAAAATTAGTTAACAGTTGTTTCTGTACAATCTTTAGCATTCTGCAATTACTGTCTATTAATTATAATATGTTACGTACTGCTAGTAGGATTTTGAGGTAATTAAGAAATCGCATTCAAACACCGAAATACCGTTACTAAAATTTAAAAAATCTAAAAGCGTTTCTACTATCGAAATGATATCCAAAACGTCTTAGATTGTTTGCCAGAGCGTTTACAGGGTCTAGCATGCCATTTTGTCTACTACTCAAATAGTGGGTGCCATTCTGAAGCATTTAAAATTAGTTAGCAGTTGTTTCTGTACATTCTTTAGCATTCTGCAATTACTGTCTATTAATTATAATATGTTACGTACTGCTAGTAGCATTTTGAGGTGATTAAGAAATCGCATTCAAACACCGAAATACCGTTACTAAAATTAAAAAATCTAAAAGCGTTTCTACTATCGAAATGATATCCAAAACGTCTTAGATTGTTTGCCAGAGCGTTTACAGGCTCTAGCATGCCATTTTGTCTACTACTCAAATAGTGGGTGCCATTCTGAAGCATTTAAAATTAGTTAGCAGTTGTTTCTGTACATTCTTTAGCATTCTGCAATTACTGTCTATTAATTATAATATGTTACGTACTGCTAGTAGCATTTTGAGGTGATTAAGAAATCGCATTCAAACACCGAAATACCGTTACTAAAATTGAAAGAATCTAAGAGCGTTTCTACTATCGAAATAAATTCCAAAACGTCTCAGATAGTCCGCCAGAGCGTTTACAGGCTCTAGCATGCCATTTTGTCTACTTCTAAAATAGTAGGTGCCATTCTGATGCATTTAAAATTAGTTTACAGTTGTTTCTGTACAATCTTTAGCATTCTGCAATTACTGTCTATTAATTATAATATGTTACGTACTGCTAGTAGGATTTTGAGGTCATTAAGAAATCGAATTCAAACACCGAAATACCGTTACTAAAATTTAAAAAATCTATAAGCGTTTCTACTATCGAAATGATATCCAAAACGTCTTAGATTGTTTGCCAGAGCGTTTACAGGCTCTAGCATGCCATTTTGTCTACTACTCAAATAGTGGGTGCCATTCTGAAGCATTTAAAATTAGTTAGCAGTTGTTTCTGTACATTCTTTAGCATTCTGCAATTACTGTCTATTAATTATAATATGTTACGTACTGCTAGTAGCATTTTGAGGTGATTAAGAAATCGCATTCAAACACCGAAATACCGTTACTAAAATTTAAAAATCTAAGAGCGTTTCTACTATCGAAATAAATTCCAAAACGTCTCAGATAGTCCGCCAGAGCGTTTACAGGCTCTAGCATGCCATTTTGTCTACTTCTAAAATAGTAGGTGCCATTCTGATGCATTTAAAATTAGTTTACAGTTGTTTCTGTACAATCTTTAGCATTCTGCAATTACTGTCTATTAATTATAATATGTTACGTACTGCTAGTAGGATTTTGAGGTCATTAAGAAATCGAATTCAAACACCGAAATACCGTTACTAAAATTTAAAAAATCTAAAAGCGTTTCTACTATCGAAATGATATCCAAAACGTCTTAGATTGTTTGCCAGAGCGTTTACAGGGTCTAGCATGCCATTTTGTCTACTACTCAAATAGTGGGTGCCATTCTGAAGCATTTAAAATTAGTTAACAGTTGTTTCTGTACATTCTTTAGCATTCTGCAATTACTGTCTATTAATTATAATATGTTACGTACTGCTAGTAGCATTTTGAGGTGATTAAGAAATCGCATTCAAACACCGAAATACCGTTACTAAAATTGAAAGAATCTAAGAGCGTTTCTACTATCGAAATAAATTCCAAAACGTCTCAGATAGTCCGCCAGAGCGTTTACAGGCTCTAGCATGCCATTTTGTCTACTTCTAAAATAGTAGGTGCCATTCTGATGCATTTAAAATTAGTTTACAGTTGTTTCTGTACAATCTTTAGCATTCTGCAATTACTGTCTATTAATTATAATATGTTACGTACTGCTAGTAGGATTTTGAGGTCATTAAGAAATCGAATTCAAACACCGAAATACCGTTACTAAAATTTAAAAAATCTAAAAGCGTTTCTACTATCGAAATGATATCCAAAACGTCTTAGGTTGTTTGCCAGAGCGTTTACAGGCTCTAGCATGCCATTTTGTCTACTACTCAAATAGTGGGTGCCATTCTGAAGCATTTAAAATTAGTTAGCAGTTGTTTCTGTACATTCTTTAGCATTCTGCAATTACTGTCTATTAATTATAATATGTTACGTACTGCTAGTAGCATTTTGAGGTGATTAAGAAATCGCATTCAAACACCGAAATACCGTTACTAAAATTTAAAAATCTAAGAGCGTTTCTACTATCGAAATAAATTCCAAAACGTCTCAGATAGTCCGCCAGAGCGTTTACAGGCTCTAGCATGCCATTTTGTCTACTTCTAAAATAGTAGGTGCCATTCTGATGCATTTAAAATTAGTTTACAGTTGTTTCTGTACAATCTTTAGCATTCTGCAATTACTGTCTATTAATTATAATATGTTACGTACTGCTAGTAGGATTTTGAGGTCATTAAGAAATCGAATTCAAACACCGAAATACCGTTACTAAAATTTAAAAAATCTATAAGCGTTTCTACTATCGAAATGATATCCAAAACGTCTTAGATTGTTTGCCAGAGCGTTTACAGGCTCTAGCATGCCATTTTGTCTACTACTCAAATAGTGGGTGCCATTCTGAAGCATTTAAAATTAGTTAGCAGTTGTTTCTGTACATTCTTTAGCATTCTGCAATTACTGTCTATTAATTATAATATGTTACGTACTGCTAGTAGCATTTTGAGGTGATTAAGAAATCGCATTCAAACACCGAAATACCGTTACTAAAATTTAAAAATCTAAGAGCGTTTCTACTATCGAAATAAATTCCAAAACGTCTCAGATAGTCCGCCAGAGCGTTTACAGGCTCTAGCATGCCATTTTGTCTACTTCTAAAATAGTAGGTGCCATTCTGATGCATTTAAAATTAGTTTACAGTTGTTTCTGTACAATCTTTAGCATTCTGCAATTACTGTCTATTAATTATAATATGTTACGTACTGCTAGTAGGATTTTGAGGTCATTAAGAAATCGAATTCAAACACCGAAATACCGTTACTAAAATTTAAAAAATCTAAAAGCGTTTCTACTATCGAAATGATATCCAAAACGTCTTAGATTGTTTGCCAGAGCGTTTACAGGGTCTAGCATGCCATTTTGTCTACTACTCAAATAGTGGGTGCCATTCTGAAGCATTTAAAATTAGTTAACAGTTGTTTCTGTACATTCTTTAGCATTCTGCAATTACTGTCTATTAATTATAATATGTTACGTACTGCTAGTAGCATTTTGAGGTGATTAAGAAATCGCATTCAAACACCGAAATACCGTTACTAAAATTGAAAGAATCTAAGAGCGTTTCTACTATCGAAATAAATTCCAAAACGTCTCAGATAGTCCGCCAGAGCGTTTACAGGCTCTAGCATGCCATTTTGTCTACTTCTAAAATAGTAGGTGCCATTCTGATGCATTTAAAATTAGTTTACAGTTGTTTCTGTACAATCTTTAGCATTCTGCAATTACTGTCTATTAATTATAATATGTTACGTACTGCTAGTAGGATTTTGAGGTCATTAAGAAATCGAATTCAAACACCGAAATACCGTTACTAAAATTTAAAAAATCTAAAAGCGTTTCTACTATCGAAATGATATCCAAAACGTCTTAGGTTGTTTGCCAGAGCGTTTACAGGCTCTAGCATGCCATTTTGTCTACTACTCAAATAGTGGGTGCCATTCTGAAGCATTTAAAATTAGTTAGCAGTTGTTTCTGTACATTCTTTAGCATTCTGCAATTACTGTCTATTAATTATAATATGTTACGTACTGCTAGTAGCATTTTGAGGTGATTAAGAAATCGCATTCAAACACCGAAATACCGTTACTAAAATTTAAAAATCTAAGAGCGTTTCTACTATCGAAATAAATTCCAAAACGTCTCAGATAGTCCGCCAGAGCGTTTACAGGCTCTAGCATGCCATTTTGTCTACTTCTAAAATAGTAGGTGCCATTCTGATGCATTTAAAATTAGTTTACAGTTGTTTCTGTACAATCTTTAGCATTCTGCAATTACTGTCTATTAATTATAATATGTTACGTACTGCTAGTAGGATTTTGAGGTCATTAAGAAATCGAATTCAAACACCGAAATACCGTTACTAAATTTTAAAAAATCTAAAAGCGTTTCTACTATCGAAATGATATCCAAAACGTCTTAGATTGTTTGCCAGAGCGTTTACAGGCTCTAGCATGCCATTTTGTCTACTACTCAAATAGTGGGTGCCATTCTGAAGCATTTAAAATTAGTTAGCAGTTGTTTCTGTACATTCTTTAGCATTCTGCAATTACTGTCTATTAATTATAATATGTTACGTACTGCTAGTAGCATTTTGAGGTGATTAAGAAATCGCATTCAAACACCGAAATACCGTTACTAAAATTTAAAAATCTAAGAGCGTTTCTACTATCGAAATAAATTCCAAAACGTCTCAGATAGTCCGCCAGAGCGTTTACAGGCTCTAGCATGCCATTTTGTCTACTTCTAAAATAGTAGGTGCCATTCTGATGCATTTAAAATTAGTTTACAGTTGTTTCTGTACAATCTTTAGCATTCTGCAATTACTGTCTATTAATTATAATATGTTACGTACTGCTAGTAGGATTTTGAGGTCATTAAGAAATCGAATTCAAACACCGAAATACCGTTACTAAAATTTAAAAAATCTAAAAGCGTTTCTACTATCGAAATGATATCCAAAACGTCTTAGATTGTTTGCCAGAGCGTTTACAGGCTCTAGCATGCCATTTTGTCTACTACTCAAATAGTGGGTGCCATTCTGAAGCATTTAAAATTAGTTAGCAGTTGTTTCTGTACAATCTTTAGCATTCTGCAATTACTGTCTATTAATTATAATATGTTACGTACTGCTAGTAGCATTTTGAGGTGATTAAGAAATCGCATTCAAACACCGAAATACCGTTACTAAAATTTAAAAAATCTAAAAGCGTTTCTACTATCGAAATGATATCCAAAACGTCTTAGATTGTTTGCCAGAGCGTTTACAGGCTCTAGCATGCCATTTTGTCTACTACTCAAATAGTGGGTGCCAATCTGAGGCATTTAAAATTAGTTAGCAGTTGTTTCTGTACAATCTTTAGCATTCTGCAATTACTGTCTATTAATTATAATATGTTACGTACTGCTAGTAGCATTTTGAGGTGATTAAGAAATCGCATTCAAACACCGAAATACCGTTACTAAAATTTAAAAAATCTAAAAGCGTTTCTACTATCGAAATGATATCCAAAACGTCTCAGATTGTTTGCCAGAACGTTTACAGGCTCTAGCATGCCATTTTGTCTACTACTCAAATAGTGGGTGCCATTCTGAAGCATTTAAAATTAGTTAGCAGTTGTTTCTGTACAATCTTTAGCATTCTGCAATTACTGTCTATTAATTATAATATGTTACGTACTGCTAGTAGCATTTTGAAGTGATTAAGAAATCGCATTCAAACACCGAAATACCGTTACTAAAATTTAAAAAATCTGAAAGCGTTTCTACTATCGAAATGATATCCAAAACG
The DNA here is from genome assembly GCA_940337035.1 of Agriotes lineatus. Classification (NCBI taxonomy): domain Eukaryota; kingdom Metazoa; phylum Arthropoda; class Insecta; order Coleoptera; family Elateridae; genus Agriotes; species Agriotes lineatus. The sequence goes on along the minus strand of CALNHX010003454.1, from coordinate 125,340 downwards.
TCTTAGATTGTTTGCCAGAGCGTTTACAGGCTCTAGCATGCCATTTTGTCTACTACTCAAATAGTGGGTGCCATTCTGAAGCATTTAAAATTAGTTAGCAGTTGTTTCTGTACAATCTTTAGCATTCTGCAATTACTGTCTATTAATTATAATATGTTACGTACTGCTAGTAGCATTTTGAGGTGATTAAGAAATCGCATTCAAACACCGAAATACCGTTACTAAAATTTAAAAAATCTAAAAGCGTTTCTACTATCGAAATGATATCCAAAACGTCTTAGATTGTTTGCCAGAGCGTTTACAGGCTCTAGCATGCCATTTTGTCTACTACTCAAATAGTGGGTGCCATTCTGAAGCATTTAAAATTAGTTAGCAGTTGTTTCTGTACAATCTTTAGCATTCTGCAATTACTGTCTATTAATTATAATATGTTACGTACTGCTAGTAGCATTTTGAGGTGATTAAGAAATCGCATTCAAACACCGAAATACCGTTACTAAAATTTAAAAAATCTAAAAGCGTCTCTACTATCGAAATGATATCCAAAACGTCTTAGATTGTTTGCCAGAGCGTTTACAGGCTCTAGCATGCCATTTTGTCTACTACTCAAATAGTGGGTGCCATTCTGAAGCATTTAAAATTAGTTAGCAGTTGTTTCTGTACATTCTTTAGCATTCTGCAATTACTGTCTATTAATTATAATATGTTACGTACTGCTAGTAGGATTTTGAGGTCATTAAGAAATCGAATTCAAACACCGAAATACCGTTACTAAAATTTAAAAAATCTAAAAGAGTTTCTACTATCGAAATGATATCCAAAACGTCTTAGATTGTTTGCCAGAGCGTTTACAGGCTCTAGCATGCCATTTTGTCTACTACTCAAATAGTGGGTGCCATTCTGAAGCATTTAAAATTAGTTAGCAGTTGTTTCTGTATTTTCTTTAGCATTCTGCAATTACTGTCTATTAATTATAATATGTTACGTACTGCTAGTAGCATTTTGCGGTGATTAAGAAATCGCATTCAAACCCGAAATACCGTTACTAAAATTTAAAAAATCTAAAAGCGTTTCTACTATCGAAATGATATCCAAAACGTCTTAGATTGTTTGCCAGAGCGTTTACAGGCTCTAGCATGCCATTTTGTCTACTACTCAAATAGTGGGTGCCATTCTGAAGCATTTAAAATTAGTTAGCAGTTGTTTCTGTACATTCTTTAGCATTCTGCAATTACTGTCTATTAATTATAATATGTTACGTACTGCTAGTAGCATTTTGAGGTGATTAAGAAATCGCATTCAAACACCGAAATACCGTTACTAAAATTTAAAAATCTAAGAGCGTTTCTACTATCGAAATAAATTCCAAAACGTCTCAGATAGTCCGCCAGAGCGTTTACAGGCTCTAGCATGCCATTTTGTCTACTTCTAAAATAGTAGGTGCCATTCTGATGCATTTAAAATTAGTTAACAGTTGTTTCTGTACAATCTTTAGCATTCTGCAATTACTGTCTATTAATTATAATATGTTACGTACTGCTAGTAGGATTTTGAGGTCATTAAGAAATCGCATTCAAACACCGAAATAGCGTTACTAAAATTTAAAAATCTAAGAGCGTTTCTACTATTGAAATAAATTCCAAAACGTCTCAGATAGTCCGCTAGAGCGTTTACAGGCTCTAGCATGCCATTTTGTCTACTTATAAAATAGTAGGTGCCATTCTGATGCATTTAAAATTAGTTAACAGTTGTTTCTGTACAATCTTTAGCATTCTGCAATTACTGTCTATTAATTATAATATGTTACGTACTGCTAGTAGCATTATGATGTCATTAAGAAATCGCATTCAAACACCGAAATACCGTTACTAAAATTTAAAAAATCTAAAAGCCTTTCTACTATCGAAATGATATCCAAAACGTCTTAGATTGTTTGCCAGAGCGTTTACAGGGTCTAGCATGCCATTTTGTCTACTACTCAAATAGTGGGTGCCATTCTGAAGCATTTAAAATTAGTTAGCAGTTGTTTCTGTACAGTCTTTAGCATTCTGCAATTACTGTCTATTAATTATAATATGTTACGTACTGCTAGTAGCATTTTGAGGTGATTAAGAAATCGGATTCAAACACCGAAATACCGTTACTAAAATTGAAAGAATCTAAGAGCGTTTCTACTATCGAAATAAATTCCAAAACGTCTCAGATAGTCCGCCAGAGCGTTTACAGGCTCTAGCATGCCATTTTGTCTACTACTCGAATAGTGGGTGCCATTCTGAAGCATTTAAAATTAGTTAGCAGTTGTTTCTGTACAATCTTTAGCATTCTGCAATTACTGTCTATTAATTATAATATGTTACGTACTGCTAGTAGCATTTTGAGGTGATTAAGAAATCGCATTCAAACACCGAAATACCGTTACTAAAATTTAAAAAATCTAAAAGCGTTTCTACTATCGAAATGATATCCAAAACGTCTTAGATTGTTTGCCAGAGCGTTTACAGGCTCTAGCATGCCATTTTGTCTATTACTCAAATAGTGGGTGCCAATCTGAAGCATTTAAAATTAGTTAGCAGTTGTTTCTGTACAATCTTTAGCATTCTGCAATTACTGTCTACTAATTATAATATGTTACGTACTGCTAGTAGCATTTTGAGGTGATTAAGAAATCGCATTCAAACACCGAAATACCGTTACTAAAATTTAAAAAATCTAAAAGCGTTTCTACTATCGAAATGATATCCAAAACGTCTTAGATTGTTTGCCAGAGCGTTTACAGGCTCTAGCATGCCATTTTGTCTACTACTCAAATAGTGGGTGCCATTCTGAAGCATTTAAAATTAGTTAGCAGTTGTTTCTGTACAATCTTTAGCATTCTGCAATTACTGTCTATTAATTATAATATGTTACGTACTGCTAGTAGCATTTTGAAGTGATTAAGAAATCGCATTCAAACACCGAAATACCGTTACTAAAATTTAAAAAATCTAAAAGCGTTTCTACTATCGAAATGATATCCAAAACGTCTTAGATTGTTTGCCAGAGCGTTTACAGGCTCTAGCATGCCATCTTGTCTACTACTCAAATAGTGGGTGCCATTCTGAAGCATTTAAAATTAGTTAGCAGTTGTTTCTGTACATTCTTTAGCATTCTGCAATTACTGTCTATTAATTATAATATGTTACGTACTGCTAGTAGCATTTTGAGGTGATTAAGAAATCGCATTCAAACACCGAAATACCGTTACTAAAATTTAAAAAATCTAAAAGCGTTTCTACTATCGAAATGATATCCAAAACGTCTTAGATTGTTTGCCAGAGCGTTTACAGGCTCTAGCATGCCATTTTGTCTACTACTCAAATAGTGGGTGCCATTCTGAAGCATTTAAAATTAGTTAGCAGTTGTTTCTGTACAATCTTTAGCATTCTGCAATTACTGTCTATTAATTATAATATGTTACGTACTGCTAGTAGCATTTTGAGGTGATTAAGAAATCGCATTCAAACACCGAAATACCGTTACTAAAATTTAAAAAATCTAAAAGCGTTTCTACTATCGAAATGATATCCAAAACGTCTTAGATTGTTTGCCAGAGCGTTTACAGGCTCTAGCATGCCATTTTGTCTACTACTCAAATAGTGGGTGCCATTCTGAAGCATTTAAAATTAGTTAGCAGTTGTTTCTGTACAATCTTTAGCATTCTGCAATTACTGTCTATTAATTATAATATGTTACGTACTGCTAGTAGCATTTTGAGGTGATTAAGAAATCGCATTCAAACACCGAAATACCGTTACTAAAATTTAAAAAATCTAAAAGCGTTTCTACTATCGAAATGATATCCAAAACGTCTTAGATTGTTTGCCAGAGCGTTTACAGGCTCTAGCATGCCATTTTGTCTACTACTCAAATAGTGGGTGCCATTCTGAAGCATTTAAAATTAGTTAGCAGTTGTTTCTGTACATTCTTTAGCATTCTGCAATTACTGTCTATTAATTATAATATGTTACGTACTGCTAGTAGGATTTTGAGGTCATTAAGAAATCGAATTCAAACACCGAAATACCGTTACTAAAATTTAAAAAATCTAAAAGCGTTTCTACTATCGAAATGATATCCAAAACGTCTTAGATTGTTTGCCAGAGCGTTTACAGGCTCTAGCATGCCATTTTGTCTACTATTCAAATAGTGGGTGCCATTCTGAAGCATTTAAAATTAGTTAGCAGTTGTTTCTGTACATTCTTTAGCATTCTGCAATTACTGTCTATTAATTATAATATGTTACGTACTGCTAGTAGCATTTTGAGGTGATTAAGAAATCGCATTCAAACACCGAAATACCGTTACTAAAATTTAAAAAATCTAAAAGCGTTTCTACTATCGAAATGATATCCAAAACGTCTTAGATTGTTTGCCAGAGCGTTTACAGGCTCTAGCATGCCATTTTGTCTACTACTCAAATAGTGGGTGCCATTCTGAAGCATTTAAAATTAGTTAGCAGTTGTTTCTGTACATTCTTTAGCATTCTGCAATTACTGTCTATTAATTATAATATGTTACGTACTGCTAGTAGCATTTTGAGGTGATTAAGAAATCGCATTCAAACACCGAAATACCGTTACTAAAATTTAAAAATCTAAGAGCGTTTCTACTATCGAAATAGATTCCAAAACGTCTCAGATAGTCCGCCAGAGCGTTTACAGGCTCTAGCATGCCATTTTGTCTACTTCTAAAATAGTAGGTGCCATTCTGATGCATTTAAAATTAGTTAACAGTTGTTTCTGTACAATCTTTAGCATTCTGCAATTACTGACTATTAATTATAATATGTTACGTACTGCTACTAGCATTTTGAGGTGATTAAGAAATCGCATTCAAACACCGAAATACCGTTACTAAAATTTAAAAATCTAAGAGCGTTTCTACTATCGAAATAGATTCCAAAACGTCTCAGATAGTCCGCCAGAGCGTTTACAGGCTCTAGCATGCCATTTTGTCTACTTCTAAAATAGTAGGTGCCATTCTGATGCATTTAAAATTAGTTAACAGTTGTTTCTGTACAATCTTTAGCATTCTGCAATTACTGTCTATTAATTATAATATGTTACGTACTGCTAGTAGCATTATGATGTCATTAAGAAATCGCATTCAAACACCGAAATACCGTTACTAAAATTAAACAAATCTAAAAGCCTTTCTACTATCGAAATGATATCCAAAACGTCTTAGATTGTTTGCCAGACCGTTTACAGGGTCTAGCATGCCATTTTGTCTACTACTCAAATAGTGGGTGCCATTCTGAAGCATTTAAAACTAGTTAGCAGTTGTTTCTGTACAGTCTTTAGCATTCTGCAATTACTGTCTATTAATTATAATATGTTACGTACTGCTAGTAGCATTTTGAGGTGATTAAGAAATCGGATTCAAACACCGAAATACCGTTACTAAAATTGAAAGAATCTAAGAGCGTTTCTACTATCGAAATAAATTCCAAAACGTCTCAGATAGTCCGCCAGAGCGTTTACAGGCTCTAGCATGCCATTTTGTCTACTTCTAAAATAGTAGGTGCCATTCTGATGCATTTAAAATTAGTTTACAGTTGTTTCTGTACAATCTTTAGCATTCTGCAATTACTGTCTATTAATTATAATATGTTACGTACTGCTAGTAGGATTTTGAGGTCATTAAGAAATCGAATTCAAACACCGAAATACCGTTACTAAAATTTAAAAAATCTAAAAGCGTTTCTACTATCGAAATGATATCCAAAACGTCTTAGATTGTTTGCCAGAGCGTTTACAGGCTCTAGCATGCCATTTTGTCTACTACTCAAATAGTGGGTGCCATTCTGAAGCATTTAAAATTAGTTAGCAGTTGTTTCTGTACATTCTTTAGCATTCTGCAATTACTGTCTATTAATTATAATATGTTACGTACGGCTAGTAGCATTTTGAGGTGATTAAGAAATCGCATTCAAACACCGAAATACCGTTACTAAAATTTAAAAATCTAAGAGCGTTTCTACTATCGAAATAAATTCCAAAACGTCTCAGATAGTCCGCCAGAGCGTTTACAGGCTCTAGCATGCCATTTTGTCTACTTCTAAAATAGTAGGTGCCATTCTGATGCATTTAAAATTAGTTTACAGTTGTTTCTGTACAATCTTTAGCATTCTGCAATTACTGTCTATTAATTATAATATGTTACGTACTGCTAGTAGGATTTTGAGGTCATTAAGAAATCGAATTCAAACACCGAAATACCGTTACTAAAATTTAAAAAATCTAAAAGCGTTTCTACTATCGAAATGATATCCAAAACGTCTTAGATTGTTTGCCAGAGCGTTTACAGGCTCTAGCATGCCATTTTGTCTACTACTCAAATAGTGGGTGCCATTCTGAAGCATTTAAAATTAGTTAGCAGTTGTGTCTGTACAATCTTTAGCATTCTGCAATTACTGTCTATTAATTATAATATGTTACGTACTGCTAGTAGCATTTTGAGGTGATTAAGAAATCGCATTCAAACACCGAAATACCGTTACTAAAATTTAAAAAATCTAAAAGCGTTTCTACTATCGAAATGATATCCAAAACGTCTTAGATTGTTTGCCAGAGCGTTTACAGGCTCTAGCATGCCATTTTGTCTACTACTCAAATAGTGGGTGCCATTCTGAAGCATTTAAAATTAGTTAGCAGTTGTTTCTGTACAATCTTTAGCATTCTGCAATTACTGTCTATTAATTATAATATGTTACGTACTGCTAGTAGCATTTTGAGGTGATTAATAAATCGCATTCAAACACCGAAATACCGTTACTAAAATTTAAAAAATCTAAAAGCGTTTCTACTATCGAAATGATATCCAAAACGTCTTAGATTGTTTGCCAGAGCGTTTACAGGCTCTAGCATGCCATTTTGTCTACTACTCAAATAGTGGGTGCCATTCTGAAGCATTTAAAATTAGTTAGCAGTTGTTTCTGTACAATCTTTAGCATTCTGCAATTACTGTCTATTAATTATAATATGTTACGTACTGCTAGTAGCATTTTGAGGTGATTAAGAAATCGCATTCAAACACCGAAATACCGTTACTAAAATTTAAAAAATCTAAAAGCGTTTCTACTATCGAAATGATATCCAAAACGTCTTAGATTGTTTGCCAGAGCGTTTACAGGCTCTAGCATGCCATTTTGTCTACTACTCAAATAGTGGGTGCCATTCTGAAGCATTTAAAATTAGTTAGCAGTTGTTTCTGTACAATCTTTAGCATTCTGCAATTACTGTCTATTAATTATAATATGTTACGTACTGCTAGTAGCATTTTGAGGTGATTAAGAAATCGCATTCAAACACCGAAATACCGTTACTAAAATTTAAAAAATCTAAAAGCGTTTCTACTATCGAAATGATATCCAAAACGTCTTAGATTGTTTGCCAGAGCGTTTACAGGCTCTAGCATGCCATTTTGTCTACTACTCAAATAGTGGGTGCCATTCTGAAGCATTTAAAATTAGTTAGCAGTTGTTTCTGTACAATCTTTAGCATTCTGCAATTACTATCTATTAATTATAATATGTTACGTACTGCTAGTAGCATTTTGAGGTGATTAAGAAATCGCATTCAAACACCGAAATACCGTTACTAAAATTTAAAAAATCTAAAAGCGTTTCTACTATCGAAATGATATCCAAAACGTCTTAGATTGTTTGCCAGAGCGTTTACAGGCTCTAGCATGCCATTTTGTCTACTACTCAAATAGTGGGTGCCATTCTGAAGCATTTAAAATTAGTTAGCAGTTGTTTCTGTACAATCTTTAGCATTCTGCAATTACTGTCTATTAATTATAATATGTTACGTACTGCTAGTAGCATTTTGAGGTGATTAAGAAATCGCATTCAATCACCGAAATACCGTTACTAAAATTTAAAAAATCTAAAAGCGTTTCTACTATCGAAATGATATCCAAAACGTCTTAGATTGTTTGCCAGAGCGTTTACAGGCTCTAGCATGCCATTTTGTCTACTACTCAAATAGTGGGTGCCATTCTGAAGCATTTAAAATTAGTTAGCAGTTGTTTCTGTACAATCTTTAGCATTCTGCAATTACTGTCTATTAATTATAATATGTTACGTACTGCTAGTAGCATTTTGAAGTGATTAATAAATCGCATTCAAACACCGAAATACCGTTACTAAAATTTAAAAAATCTAAAAGCGTTTCTACTATCGAAATGATATCCAAAACGTCTTAGATTGTTTGCCAGAGCGTTTACAGGCTCTAGCATGCCATTTTGTCTACTACTCAAATAGTGGGTGCCATTCTGAAGCATTTAAAATTAGTTAGCAGTTGTTTCTGTACAATCTTTAGCATTCTGCAATTACTGTCTATTAATTATAATATGTTACGTACTGCTAGTAGCATTTTGAGGTGATTAAGAAATCGCATTCAAACACCGAAATACCGTTACTAAAATTTAAAAAATCTAAAAGCGTTTCTACTATCGAAATGATATCCAAAACGTCTTAGATTGTTTGCCAGAGCGTTTACAGGCTCTAGCATGCCATTTTGTCTACTACTCAAATAGTGGGTGCCATTCTGAAGCATTTAAAATTAGTTAGCAGTTGTTTCTGTACAATCTTTAGCATTCTGCAATTACTGTCTATTAATTATAATATGTTACGTACTGCTAGTAGCATTTTGAGGTGATTAAGAAATCGCATTCAAACACCGAAATACCGTTACTAAAATTTAAAAAATCTAAAAGCGTTTCTACTATCGAAATGATATCCAAAACGTCTTAGATTGTTTGCCAGAGCGTTTACAGGCTCTATCATGCCATTTTGTCTACTACTCAAATAGTGGGTGCCATTCTGAAGTATTTAAAATTAGTTAGCAGTTGTTTCTGTACAATCTTTAGCATTCTGCAATTACTGTCTATTAATTATAATATGTTACGTACTGCTAGTAGCATTTTGAGGTGATTAAGAAATCGCATTCAAACACCGAAATACCGTTACTAAAATTTAAAAAATCTAAAAGCGTTTCTACTATCGAAATGATATCCAAAACGTCTTAGATTGTTTGCCAGAGCGTTTACAGGCTCTAGCATGCCATTTTGTCTACTACTCAAATAGTGGGTGCCATTCTGAAGCATTTAAAATTAGTTAGCAGTTGTTTCTGTACAATCTTTAGCATTCTGCAATTACTGTCTATTAATTATAATATGTTACGTACTGCTAGTAGCATTTTGAGGTGATTAAGAAATCGCATTCAAACACCGAAATACCGTTACTAAAATTTAAAAAATCTAAAAGCGTTTCTACTATCGAAATGATATCCAAAACGTCTTAGATTGTTTGCCAGAGCGTTTACAGGCTCTAGCATGCCATTTTGTCTACTACTCAAATAGTGGGTGCCATTCTGAAGCATTTAAAATTAGTTAGCAGTTGTTTCTGTACAATCTTTAGCATTCTGCAATTACTGTCTATTAATTATAATATGTTACGTACTGCTAGTAGCATTTTGAGGTGATTAAGAAATCGCATTCAAACACCGAAATACCGTTACTAAAATTTAAAAAATCTAAAAGCGTTTCTACTATCGAAATGATATCCAAAACGTCTTAGATTGTTTGCCAGAGCGTTTACAGGCTCTAGCATGCCATTTTGTCTACTACTCAAATAGTGGGTGCCATTCTGAAGCATTTAAAATTAGTTAGCAGTTGTTTCTGTACAATCTTTAGCATTCTGCAATTACTGTCTATTAATTATAATATGTTACGTACTGCTAGTAGCATTTTGAGGTGATTAAGAAATCGCATTCAAACACCGAAATACCGTTACTAAAATTTAAAAAATCTAAAAGCGTTTCTACTATCGAAATGATATCCAAAACGTCTTAGATTGTTTGCCAGAGCGTTTACAGGCTCTAGCATGCCATTTTGTCTACTACTCAAATAGTGGGTGCCATTCCGAAGCATTTAAAATTAGTTAGCAGTTGTTTCTGTACAATCTTTAGCATTCTGCAATTACTGTCTATTAATTATAATATGTTACGTACTGCTAGTAGCATTTTGAGGTGATTAAGAAATCGCATTCAAACACCGAAATACCGTTACTAAAATTTAAAAAATCTAAAAGCGTTTCTACTATCGAAATGATATCCAAAACGTCTTAGATTGTTTGCCAGAGCGTTTACAGGCTCTAGCATGCCATTTTGTCTACTACTCAAATAGTGGGTGCCATTCTGAAGCATTTAAAATTAGTTAGCAGTTGTTTCTGTACAATCTTTAGCATTCTGCAATTACTGTCTATTAATTATAATATGTTACGTACTGCTAGTAGCATTTTGAGGTGATTAAGAAATCGCATTCAAACACCGAAATACCGTTACTAAAATTTAAAAAATCTAAAAGCGTTTCTACTATCGAAATGATATCCAAAACGTCTTAGATTGTTTGCCAGAGCGTTTACAGGCTCTAGCATGCCATTTTGTCTACTACTCAAATAGTGGGTGCCATTCTGAAGCATTTAAAATTAGTTAGCAGTTGTTTCTGTACAATCTTTAGCATTCTGCAATTACTGTCTATTAATTATAATATGTTACGTACTGCTAGTAGCATTTTGAGGTGATTAAGAAATCGCATTCAAACACCGAAATACCGTTACTAAAATTTAAAAAATCTAAAAGCGTTTCTACTATCGAAATGATATCCAAAACGTCTTAGATTGTTTGCCAGAGCGTTTACAGGCTCTAGCATGCCATTTTGTCTACTACTCAAATAGTGGGTGCCATTCTGAAGCATTTAAAATTAGTTAGCAGTTGTTTCTGTACATTCTTTAGCATTCTGCAATTACTGTCTATTAATTATAACATGTTACGTACTGCTAGTAGGATTTTGAGGTCATTAAGAAATCGAATTCAAACACCGAAATACCGTTACTAAAATTTAAAAAATCTAAAAGCGTTTCTACTATCGAAATGATATCCAAAACGTCTTAGATTGTTTGCCAGAGCGTTTACAGGCTCTAGCATGCCATTTTGTCTACTACTCAGATAGTGGGTGCCATTCTGAAGCATTTAAAATTAGTTAGCAGTTGTTTCTGTACATTCTTTAGCATTCTGCAATTACTGTCTATTAATTATAACATGTTACGTACTGCTAGTAGGATTTTGAGGTCATTAAGAAATCGAATTCAAACACCGAAATACCGTTACTAAAATTTAAAAAATCTAAAAGCGTTTCTACTATCGAAATGATATCCAAAACGTCTTAGATTGTTTGCCAGAGCGTTTACAGGCTCTAGCATGCCATTTTGTCTACTACTCAAATAGTGGGTGCCATTCTGAAGCATTTAAAATTAGTTAGCAGTTGTTTCTGTACATTCTTTAGCATTCTGCAATTACTGTCTATTAATTATAACATGTTACGTACTGCTAGTAGGATTTTGAGGTCATTAAGAAATCGAATTCAAACACCGAAATACCGTTACTAAAATTTAAAAAATCTAAAAGCGTTTCTACTATCGAAATGATATCCAAAACGTCTTAGATTGTTTGCCAGAGCGTTTACAGGCTCTAGCATGCCATTTTGTCTACTACTCAAATAGTGGGTGCCATTCTGAAGCATTTAAAATTAGTTAGCAGTTGTTTCTGTACATTCTTTAGCATTCTGCAATTACTGTCTATTAATTATAACATGTTACGTACTGCTAGTAGGATTTTGAGGTCATTAAGAAATCGAATTCAAACACCGAAATACCGTTACTAAAATTTAAAAAATCTAAAAGCGTTTCTACTATCGAAATCATATCCAAAACGTCTTAGATTGTTTGCCAGAGCGTTTACAGGCTCTAGCATGCCATTTTGTCTACTACTCAAATAGTGGGTGCCATTCTGAAGCATTTAAAATTAGTTAGCAGTTGTTTCTGTACAATCTTTAGCATTCTGCAATTACTGTCTATTAATTATAATATGTTACGTACTGCTAGTAGCATTTTGAGGTGATTAATAAATCGCATTCAAACACCGAAATACCGTTACTAAAATTTAAAAAATCTAAAAGCGTTTCTACTATCGAAATGATATCCAAAACGTCTTAGATTGTTTGCCAGAGCGTTTACAGGCTCGAGCATGCCATTTTGTCTACTACTCAAATAGTGGGTGCCATTCTGAAGCATTTAAAATTAGTTAGCAGTTGTTTCTGTACAATCTTTAGCATTCTGCAATTACTGTCTATTAATTATAATATGTTACGTACTGCTAGTAGCATTTTGAGGTGATTAAGAAATCGCATTCAAACACCGAAATACCGTTACTAAAATTTAAAAAATCTAAAAGCGTTTCTACTATCGAAATGATATCCAAAACGTCTTAGATTGTTTGCCAGAGCGTTTACAGGCTCTAGCATGCCATTTTGTCTACTACTCAAATAGTGGGTGCCATTCTGAAGCATTTAAAATTAGTTAGCAGTTGTTTCTGTACAATCTTTAGCATTCTGCAATTACTGTCTATTAATTATAATATGTTACGTACTGCTAGTAGCATTTTGAGGTGATTAAGAAATCGCATTCAAACACCGAAATACCGTTACTAAAATTTAAAAAATCTAAAAGCGTTTCTACTATCGAAATGATATCCAAAACGTCTTAGATTGTTTGCCAGAGCGTTTACAGGCTCTAGCATGCCATTTTGTCTACTACTCAAATAGTGGGTGCCATTCTGAAGCATTTAAAATTAGTTAGCAGTTGTTTCTGTACAATCTTTAGCATTCTGCAATTACTGTCTATTAATTATAATATGTTACGTACTGCTAGTAGCATTTTGAGGTGATTAAGAAATCGCATTCAAACACCGAAATACCGTTACTAAAATTTAAAAAATCTAAAAGCGTTTCTACTATCGAAATGATATCCAAAACGTCTTAGATTGTTTGCCAGAGCGTTTACAGGCTCTAGCATGCCATTTTGTCTACTACTCAAATAGTGGGTGCCATTCTGAAGCATTTAAAATTAGTTAGCAGTTGTTTCTGTACAATCTTTAGCATTCTGCAATTACTGTCTATTAATTATAATATGTTACGTACTGCTAGTAGCATTTTGAGGTGATTAAGAAATCGCATTCAAACACCGAAATACCGTTACTAAAATTTAAAAAATCTAAAAGCGTTTCTACTATCGAAATGATATCCAAAACGTCTTAGATTGTTTGCCAGAGCGTTTACAGGCTCTAGCATGCCATTTTGTCTACTACTCAAATAGTGGGTGCCATTCTGAAGCATTTAAAATTAGTTAGCAGTTGTTTCTGTACAATCTTTAGCATTCTGCAATTACTGTCTATTAATTATAATATGTTACGTACTGCTAGTAGCATTTTGAGGTGATTAAGAAATCGCATTCAAACACCGAAATACCGTTACTAAAATTTAAAAAATCTAAAAGCGTTTCTACTATCGAAATGATATCCAAAACGTCTTAGATTGTTTGCCAGAGCGTTTACAGGCTCTAGCATGCCATTTTGTCTACTACTCAAATAGTGGGTGCCATTCTGAAGCATTTAAAATTAGTTAGCAGTTGTTTCTGTACAATCTTTAGCATTCTGCAATTACTGTCTATTAATTATAATATGTTACGTACTGCTAGTAGCATTTTGAGGTGATTAAGAAATCGCATTCAAACACCGAAATACCGTTACTAAAATTTAAAAAATCTAAAAGCGTTTCTACTATCGAAATGATATCCAAAACGTCTTAGATTGTTTGCCAGAGCGTTTACAGGCTCTAGCATGCCATTTTGTCTACTACTCAAATAGTGGGTGCCATTCTGAAGCATTTAAAATTAGTTAGCAGTTGTTTCTGTACAATCTTTAGCATTCTGCAATTACTGTCTATTAATTATAATATGTTACGTACTGCTAGTAGCATTTTGAGGTGATTAAGAAATCGCATTCAAACACCGAAATACCGTTACTAAAATTTAAAAAATCTAAAAGCGTTTCTACTATCGAAATGATATCCAAAACGTCTTAGATTGTTTGCCAGAGCGTTTACAGGCTCTAGCATGCCATTTTGTCTACTACTCAAATAGTGGGTGCCATTCTGAAGCATTTAAAATTAGTTAGCAGTTGTTTCTGTACAATCTTTAGCATTCTGCAATTACTGTCTATTAATTATAATATGTTACGTACTGCTAGTAGCATTTTGAGGTGATTAAGAAATCGCATTCAAACACCGAAATACCGTTACTAAAATTTAAAAAATCTAAAAGCGTTTCTACTATCGAAATGATATCCAAAACGTCTTAGATTGTTTGCCAGAGCGTTTACAGGCTCTAGCATGCCATTTTGTCTACTACTCAAATAGTGGGTGCCATTCTGAAGCATTTAAAATTAGTTAGCAGTTGTTTCTGTACAATCTTTAGCATTCTGCAATTACTGTCTATTAATTATAATATGTTACGTACTGCTAGTAGCATTTTGAGGTGATTAAGAAATCGCATTCAAACACCGAAATACCGTTACTAAAATTTAAAAAATCTAAAAGCGTTTCTACTATCGAAATGATATCCAAAACGTCTTAGATTGTTTGCCAGAGCGTTTACAGGCTCTAGCATGCCATTTTGTCTACTACTCAAATAGTGGGTGCCATTCTGAAGCATTTAAAATTAGTTAGCAGTTGTTTCTGTACATTCTTTAGCATTCTGCAATTACTGTCTATTAATTATAATATGTTACGTACTGCTAGTAGCATTTTGAGGTGATTAAGAAATCGCATTCAAACACCGAAATACCGTTACTAAAATTTAAAAATCTAAGAGCGTTTCTACTATCGAAATAAATTCCAAAACGTCTCAGATAGTCCGCCAGAGCGTTTACAGGCTCTAGCATGCCATTTTGTCTACTTCTAAAATAGTAGGTGCCATTCTGATGCATTTAAAATTAGTTAACAGTTGTTTCTGTACAATCTTTAGCATTCTGCAATTACTGTCTATTAATTATAATATGTTACGTACTGCTAGTAGGATTTTGAGGTCATTAAGAAATCGCATTCAAACACCGAAATAGCGTTACTAAAATTTAAAAATCTAAGAGCGTTTCTACTATCGAAATAAATCCAAAACGTCTCAGATAGTCCGCCAGAGCGTTTACAGGCTCTAGCATGCCATTTTGTCTACTTCTAAAATAGTAGGTGCCATTCTGATGCATTTAAAATTTGTTAACAGTTGTTTCTGTACAATCTTTAGCATTCTGCAATTACTGTCTATTAATTATAATATGTTACGTACTGCTAGTAGCATTATGATGTCATTAAGAAATCGCATTCAAACACCGAAATACCGTTACTAAAATTTAAAAAATCTAAAAGCGTTTCTACTATCGAAATGATATCCAAAACGTCTTAGATTGTTTGCCAGAGCGTTTACAGGGTCTAGCATGCCATTTTGTCTACTACTCAAATAGTGGGTGCCATTCTGAAGCATTTAAAATTAGTTAACAGTTGTTTCTGTACAATCTTTAGCATTCTGCAATTACTGTCTATTAATTATAATATGTTACGTACTGCTAGTAGCATTTTGAGGTGATTAAGAAATCGCATTCAAACACCGAAATACCGTTACTAAAATTGGAAGAATCTAAGAGCGTTTCTACTATCGAAATAAATTCCAAAACGTCTCAGATAGTCCGCCAGAGCGTTTACAGGCTCTAGCATGCCATTTTGTCTACTTCTAAAATAGTAGGTGCCATTCTGATGCATTTAAAATTAGTTAACAGTTGTTTCTGTACAATCTTTAGCATTCTGCAATTACTGTCTATTAATTATAATATGTTACGTACTGCTAGTAGGATTTTGAGGTCATTAAGAAATCGCATTCAAACACCGAAATAGCGTTACTAAAATTTAAAAATCTAAGAGCGTTTCTACTATCGAAATAAATTCCAAAACGTCTCAGATAGTCCGCCAGAGCGTTTACAGGCTCTAGCATGCCATTTTGTCTACTTCTAAAATAGTAGGTGCCATTCTGATGCATTTAAAATTTGTTAACAGTTGTTTCTGTACAATCTTTAGCATTCTGCAATTACTGTCTATTAATTATAATATGTTACGTACTGCTAGTAGCATTATGATGTCATTAAGAAATCGCATTCAAACACCGAAATACCGTTACTAAAATTTAAAAAATCTAAAAGCGTTTCTACTATCGAAATGATATCCAAAACGTCTTAGATTGTTTGCCAGAGCGTTTACAGGGTCTAGCATGCCATTTTGTCTACTACTCAAATAGTGGGTGCCATTCTGAAGCATTTAAAATTAGTTAACAGTTGTTTCTGTACAATCTTTAGCATTCTGCAATTACTGTCTATTAATTATAATATGTTACGTACTGCTAGTAGCATTTTGAGGTGATTAAGAAATCGCATTCAAACACCGAAATACCGTTACTAAAATTTAAAGAATCTAAGAGCGTTTCTACTATCGAAATAAATTCCAAAACGTCTCAGATAGTCCGCCAGAGCGTTTACAGGGTCTAGCATGCCATTTTGTCTACTACTCAAATAGTGGGTGCCATTCTGAAGCATTTAAAATTAGTTAGCAGTTGTTTCTGTACATTCTTTAGCATTCTGCAATTACTGTCTATTAATTATAATATGTTACGTACTGCTAGTAGCATTTTGAGGTGATTAAGAAATCGCATTCAAACACCGAAATACCGTTACTAAAATTTAAAAAATCTAAAAGCGTTTCTACTATCGAAATGATATCCAAAACGTCTTAGATTGTTTGCCAGAGCGTTTACAGGGTCTAGCATGCCATTTTGTCTACTTCTAAAATAGTAGGTGCCATTCTGATGCATTTAAAATTAGTTTACAGTTGTTTCTGTACAATCTTTAGCATTCTGCAATTACTGTCTATTAATTATAATATGTTACGTACTGCTAGTAGGATTTTGAGGTCATTAAGAAATCGAATTCAAACACCGAAATACCGTTACTAAAATTTAAAAAATCTAAAAGCGTTTCTACTATTGAAATGATATCCAAAACGTCTTAGATTGTTTGCCAGAGCGTTTACAGGGTCTAGCATGCCATTTTGTCTACTACTCAAATAGTGGGTGCCATTCTGAAGCATTTAAAATTAGTTAGCAGTTGTTTCTGTACATTCTTTAGCATTCTGCAATTACTGTCTATTAATTATAATATGTTACGTACTGCTAGTAGCATTTTGAGGTGATTAAGAAATCGCATTCAAACACCGAAATACCGTTACTAAAATTTAAAAATCTAAGAGCGTTTCTACTATCGAAATGATATCCAAAACGTCTTAGATTGTTTGCCAGAGCGTTTACAGGGTCTAGCATGCCATTTTGTCTACTACTCAAATAGTGGGTGCCATTCTGAAGCATTTAAAATTAGTTAACAGTTGTTTCTGTACAATCTTTAGCATTCTGCAATTACTGTCTATTAATTATAATATGTTACGTACTGCTAGTAGCATTTTGAGGTGATTAAGAAATCGCATTCAAACACCGAAATACCGTTACTAAAATTTAAAGAATCTAAGAGCGTTTCTACTATCGAAATAAATTCCAAAACGTCTCAGATAGTCCGCCAGAGCGTTTACAGGCTCTAGCATGCCATTTTGTCTACTTCTAAAATAGTAGGTGCCATTCTGATGCATTTAAAATTTGTTAACAGTTGTTTCTGTACAATCTTTAGCATTCTGCAATTACTGTCTATTAATTATAATATGTTACGTACTGCTAGTAGCATTATGATGTCATTAAGAAATCGCATTCAAACACCGAAATACCGTTACTAAAATTTAAAAAATCTAAAAGCGTTTCTACTATCGAAATGATATCCAAAACGTCTTAGATTGTTTGCCAGAGCGTTTACAGGGTCTAGCATGCCATTTTGTCTACTTCTAAAATAGTAGGTGCCATTCTGATGCATTTAAAATTAGTTTACAGTTGTTTCTGTACAATCTTTAGCATTCTGCAATTACTGTCTATTAATTATAATATGTTACGTACTGCTAGTAGGATTTTGAGGTCATTAAGAAATCGAATTCAAACACCGAAATACCGTTACTAAAATTTAAAAAATCTAAAAGCGTTTCTACTATTGAAATGATATCCAAAACGTCTTAGATTGTTTGCCAGAGCGTTTACAGGGTCTAGCATGCCATTTTGTCTACTACTCAAATAGTGGGTGCCATTCTGAAGCATTTAAAATTAGTTAGCAGTTGTTTCTGTACATTCTTTAGCATTCTGCAATTACTGTCTATTAATTATAATATGTTACGTACTGCTAGTAGCATTTTGAGGTGATTAAGAAATCGCATTCAAACACCGAAATACCGTTACTAAAATTTAAAAAATCTAAAAGCGTTTCTACTATCGAAATGATATCCAAAACGTCTTAGATTGTTTGCCAGAGCGTTTACAGGGTCTAGCATGCCATTTTGTCTACTTCTAAAATAGTAGGTGCCATTCTGATGCATTTAAAATTTGTTAACAGTTGTTTCTGTACAATCTTTAGCATTCTGCAATTACTGTCTATTAATTATAATATGTTACGTACTGCTAGTAGCATTATGATGTCATTAAGAAATCGCATTCAAACACCGAAATACCGTTACTAAAATTTAAAAAATCTAAAAGCGTTTCTACTATTGAAATGATATCCAAAACGTCTTAGATTGTTTGCCAGAGCGTTTACAGGGTCTAGCATGCCATTTTGTCTACTACTCAAATAGTGGGTGCCATTCTGATGCATTTAAAATTAGTTAACAGTTGATTCTGTACAATCTTTAGCATTCTGCAATTACTGTCTATTAATTATAATATGTTACGTACTGCTAGTAGGATTTTGAGGTCATTAAGAAATCGCATTCAAACACCGAAATAGCGTTACTAAAATTTAAAAATCTAAGAGCGTTTCTACTATCGAAATAAATTCCAAAACGTCTCAGATAGTCCGCCAGAGCGTTTACAGGCTCTAGCATGCCATTTTGTCTACTTCTAAAATAGTAGGTGCCATTCTGATGCATTTAAAATTTGTTAACAGTTGTTTCTGTACAATCTTTAGCATTCTGCAATTACTGTCTATTAATTATAATATGTTACGTACTGCTAGTAGCATTATGATGTCATTAAGAAATCGCATTCAAACACCGAAATACCGTTACTAAAATTTAAAAAATCTAAAAGCGTTTCTACTATCGAAATGATATCCAAAACGTCTTAGATTGTTTGCCAGAGCGTTTACAGGGTCTAGCATGCCATTTTGTCTACTTCTAAAATAGTAGGTGCCATTCTGATGCATTTAAAATTAGTTTACAGTTGTTTCTGTACAATCTTTAGCATTCTGCAATTACTGTCTATTAATTATAATATGTTACGTACTGCTAGTAGGATTTTGAGGTCATTAAGAAATCGAATTCAAACACCGAAATACCGTTACTAAAATTTAAAAAATCTAAAAGCGTTTCTACTATTGAAATGATATCCAAAACGTCTTAGATTGTTTGCCAGAGCGTTTACAGGGTCTAGCATGCCATTTTGTCTACTACTCAAATAGTGGGTGCCATTCTGATGCATTTAAAATTAGTTAACAGTTGTTTCTGTACAATCTTTAGCATTCTGCAATTACTGTCTATTAATTATAATATGTTACGTACTGCTAGTAGGATTTTGAGGTCATTAAGAAATCGCATTCAAACACCGAAATAGCGTTACTAAAATTTAAAAATCTAAGAGCGTTTCTACTATCGAAATAAATTCCAAAACGTCTCAGATAGTCCGCCAGAGCGTTTACAGGCTCTAGCATGCCATTTTGTCTACTTCTAAAATAGTAGGTGCCATTCTGATGCATTTAAAATTTGTTAACAGTTGTTTCTGTACAATCTTTAGCATTCTGCAATTACTGTCTATTAATTATAATATGTTACGTACTGCTAGTAGCATTATGATGTCATTAAGAAATCGCATTCAAACACCGAAATACCGTTACTAAAATTTAAAAAATCTAAAAGCGTTTCTACTATCGAAATGATATCCAAAACGTCTTAGATTGTTTGCCAGAGCGTTTACAGGGTCTAGCATGCCATTTTGTCTACTTCTAAAATAGTAGGTGCCATTCTGATGCATTTAAAATTAGTTTACAGTTGTTTCTGTACAATCTTTAGCATTCTGCAATTACTGTCTATTAATTATAATATGTTACGTACTGCTAGTAGGATTTTGAGGTCATTAAGAAATCGAATTCAAACACCGAAATACCGTTACTAAAATTTAAAAAATCTAAAAGCGTTTCTACTATTGAAATGATATCCAAAACGTCTTAGATTGTTTGCCAGAGCGTTTACAGGGTCTAGCATGCCATTTTGTCTACTACTCAAATAGTGGGTGCCATTCTGAAGCATTTAAAATTAGTTAGCAGTTGTTTCTGTACATTCTTTAGCATTCTGCAATTACTGTCTATTAATTATAATATGTTACGTACTGCTAGTAGCATTTTGAGGTGATTAAGAAATCGCATTCAAACACCGAAATACCGTTACTAAAATTTAAAAAATCTAAAAGCGTTTCTACTATCGAAATGATATCCAAAACGTCTTAGATTGTTTGCCAGAGCGTTTACAGGGTCTAGCATGCCATTTTGTCTACTTCTAAAATAGTAGGTGCCATTCTGATGCATTTAAAATTAGTTTACAGTTGTTTCTGTACAATCTTTAGCATTCTGCAATTACTGTCTATTAATTATAATATGTTACGTACTGCTAGTAGGATTTTGAGGTCATTACGAAATCGAATTCAAACACCGAAATACCGTTACTAAAATTTAAAAAATCTAAAAGCGTTTCTACTATTGAAATGATATCCAAAACGTCTTAGATTGTTTGCCAGAGCGTTTACAGGGTCTAGCATGCCATTTTGTCTACTACTCAAATAGTGGGTGCCATTCTGAAGCATTTAAAATTAGTTAGCAGTTGTTTCTGTACATTCTTTAGCATTCTGCAATTACTGTCTATTAATTATAATATGTTACGTACTGCTAGTAGGATTTTGAGGTCATTAAGAAATCGCATTCAAACACCGAAATAGCCTTACTAAAATTTAAAAATCTAAGAGCGTTTCTACTATCGAAATAAATTCCAAAACGTCTCAGATAGTCCGCCAGAGCGTTTACAGGCTCTAGCATGCCATTTTGTCTACTTCTAAAATAGTAGGTGCCATTCTGATGCATTTAAAATTTGTTAACAGTTGTTTCTGTACAATCTTTAGCATTCTGCAATTACTGTCTATTAATTATAATATGTTACGTACTGCTAGTAGCATTATGATGTCATTAAGAAATCGCATTCAAACACCGAAATACCGTTACTAAAATTTAAAAAATCTAAAAGCGTTTCTACTATTGAAATGATATCCAAAACGTCTTAGATTGTTTGCCAGAGCGTTTACAGGGTCTAGCATGCCATTTTGTCTACTACTCAAATAGTGGGTGCCATTCTGATGCATTTAAAATTAGTTAACAGTTGTTTCTGTACAATCTTTAGCATTCTGCAATTACTGTCTATTAATTATAATATGTTACGTACTGCTAGTAGGATTTTGAGGTCATTAAGAAATCGCATTCAAACACCGAAATAGCGTTACTAAAATTTAAAAATCTAAGAGCGTTTCTACTATCGAAATAAATTCCAAAACGTCTCAGATAGTCCGCCAGAGCGTTTACAGGCTCTAGCATGCCATTTTGTCTACTTCTAAAATAGTAGGTGCCATTCTGATGCATTTAAAATTTGTTAACAGTTGTTTCTGTACAATCTTTAGCATTCTGCAATTGCTGTCTATTAATTATAATATGTTACGTACTGCTAGTAGCATTATGATGTCATTAAGAAATCGCATTCAAACACCGAAATACCGTTACTAAAATTTAAAAAATCTAAAAGCGTTTCTACTATCGAAATGATATCCAAAACGTCTTAGATTGTTTGCCAGAGCGTTTACAGGGTCTAGCATGCCATTTTGTCTACTTCTAAAATAGTAGGTGCCATTCTGATGCATTTAAAATTAGTTTACAGTTGTTTCTGTACAATCTTTAGCATTCTGCAATTACTGTCTATTAATTATAATATGTTACGTACTGCTAGTAGGATTTTGAGGTCATTAAGAAATCGAATTCAAACACCGAAATACCGTTACTAAAATTTAAAAAATCTAAAAGCGTTTCTACTATTGAAATGATATCCAAAACG
This sequence comes from Agriotes lineatus, assembly GCA_940337035.1. Classification (NCBI taxonomy): domain Eukaryota; kingdom Metazoa; phylum Arthropoda; class Insecta; order Coleoptera; family Elateridae; genus Agriotes; species Agriotes lineatus. The sequence continues at coordinate 103,080 of CALNHX010003454.1, read as the reverse complement.
TCTTAGATTGTTTGCCAGAGCGTTTACAGGGTCTAGCATGCCATTTTGTCTACTACTCAAATAGTGGGTGCCATTCTGATGCATTTAAAATTAGTTAACAGTTGTTTCTGTACAATCTTTAGCATTCTGCAATTACTGTCTATTAATTATAATATGTTACGTACTGCTAGTAGGATTTTGAGGTCATTAAGAAATCGCATTCAAACACCGAAATAGCGTTACTAAAATTTAAAAATCTAAGAGCGTTTCTACTATCGAAATAAATTCCAAAACGTCTCAGATAGTCCGCCAGAGCGTTTACAGGCTCTAGCATGCCATTTTGTCTACTTCTAAAATAGTAGGTGCCATTCTGATGCATTTAAAATTTGTTAACAGTTGTTTCTGTACAATCTTTAGCATTCTGCAATTACTGTCTATTAATTATAATATGTTGCGTACTGCTAGTAGCATTATGATGTCATTAAGAAATCGCATTCAAACACCGAAATACCGTTACTAAAATTTAAAAAATCTAAAAGCGTTTCTACTATCGAAATGATATCCAAAACGTCTTAGATTGTTTGCCAGAGCGTTTACAGGGTCTAGCATGCCATTTTGTCTACTTCTAAAATAGTAGGTGCCATTCTGATGCATTTAAAATTAGTTTACAGTTGTTTCTGTACAATCTTTAGCATTCTGCAATTACTGTCTATTAATTATAATATGTTACGTACTGCTAGTAGGATTTTGAGGTGATTAAGAAATCGCATTCAAACACCGAAATACCGTTACTAAAATTTAAAAAATCTAAAAGCGTTTCTACTATCGAAATGATATCCAAAACGTCTTAGATTGTTTGCCAGAGCGTTTACAGGGTCTAGCATGCCATTTTGTCTACTTCTAAAATAGTAGGTGCCATTCTGATGCATTTAAAATTAGTTTACAGTTGTTTCTGTACAATCTTTAGCATTCTGCAATTACTGTCTATTAATTATAATATGTTACGTACTGCTAGTAGCATTATGATGTCATTAAGAAATCGCATTCAAACACCGAAATACCGTTACTAAAATTTAAAAAATCTAAAAGCGTTTCTACTATCGAAATGATATCCAAAACGTCTTAGATTGTTTGCCAGAGCGTTTACAGGGTCTAGCATGCCATTTTGTCTACTTCTAAAATAGTAGGTGCCATTCTGATGCATTTAAAATTAGTTTACAGTTGTTTCTGTACAATCTTTAGCATTCTGCAATTACTGTCTATTAATTATAATATGTTACGTACTGCTAGTAGGATTTTGAGGTCATTAAGAAATCGAATTCAAACACCGAAATACCGTTACTAAAATTTAAAAAATCTAAAAGCGTTTCTACTATTGAAATGATATCCAAAACGTCTTAGATTGTTTGCCAGAGCGTTTACAGGGTCTAGCATGCCATTTTGTCTACTACTCAAATAGTGGGTGCCATTCTGAAGCATTTAAAATTAGTTAGCAGTTGTTTCTGTACATTCTTTAGCATTCTGCAATTACTGTCTATTAATTATAATATGTTACGTACTGCTAGTAGCATTTTGAGGTGATTAAGAAATCGCATTCAAACACCGAAATACCGTTACTAAAATTTAAAAAATCTAAAAGCGTTTCTACTATCGAAATGATATCCAAAACGTCTTAGATTGTTTGCCAGAGCGTTTACAGGGTCTAGCATGCCATTTTGTCTACTTCTAAAATAGTAGGTGCCATTCTGATGCATTTAAAATTAGTTTACAGTTGTTTCTGTACAATCTTTAGCATTCTGCAATTACTGTCTATTAATTATAATATGTTACGTACTGCTAGTAGGATTTTGAGGTCATTAAGAAATCGAATTCAAACACCGAAATACCGTTACTAAAATTTAAAAAATCTAAAAGCGTTTCTACTATTGAAATGATATCCAAAACGTCTTAGATTGTTTGCCAGAGCGTTTACAGGGTCTAGCATGCCATTTTGTCTACTACTCAAATAGTGGGTGCCATTCTGAAGCATTTAAAATTAGTTAGCAGTTGTTTCTGTACATTCTTTAGCATTCTGCAATTACTGTCTATTAATTATAATATGTTACGTACTGCTAGTAGGATTTTGAGGTCATTAAGAAATCGCATTCAAACACCGAAATAGCGTTACTAAAATTTAAAAATCTAGAGCGTTTCTACTATCGAAATAAATTCCAAAACGTCTCAGATAGTCCGCCAGAGCGTTTACAGGCTCTAGCATGCCATTTTGTCTACTTCTAAAATAGTAGGTGCCATTCTGATGCATTTAAAATTTGTTAACAGTTGTTTCTGTACAATCTTTAGCATTCTGCAATTACTGTCTATTAATTATAATATGTTACGTACTGCTAGTAGCATTATGATGTCATTAAGAAATCGCATTCAAACACCGAAATACCGTTACTAAAATTTAAAAATCTAAAAGCGTTTCTACTATCGAAATGATATCCAAAACGTCTTAGATTGTTTGCCAGAGCGTTTACAGGGTCTAGCATGCCATTTTGTCTACTTCTAAAATAGTAGGTGCCATTCTGATGCATTTAAAATTAGTTTACAGTTGTTTCTGTACAATCTTTAGCATTCTGCAATTACTGTCTATTAATTATAATATGTTACGTACTGCTAGTAGGATTTTGAGGTGATTAAGAAATCGCATTCAAACACCGAAATACCGTTACTAAAATTTAAAAAATCTAAAAGCGTTTCTACTATCGAAATGATATCCAAAACGTCTTAGATTGTTTGCCAGAGCGTTTACAGGGTCTAGCATGCCATTTTGTCTACTTCTAAAATAGTAGGTGCCATTCTGATGCATTTAAAATTAGTTTACAGTTGTTTCTGTACAATCTTTAGCATTCTGCAATTACTGTCTATTAATTATAATATGTTACGTACTGCTAGTAGCATTATGATGTCATTAAGAAATCGCATTCAAACACCGAAATACCGTTACTAAAATTAAAAAATCTAAAAGCGTTTCTACTATCGAAATGATATCCAAAACGTCTTAGATTGTTTGCCAGAGCGTTTACAGGGTCTAGCATGCCATTTTGTCTACTTCTAAAATAGTGGGTGCCATTCTGAAGCATTTAAAATTAGTTAGCAGTTGTTTCTGTACATTCTTTAGCATTCTGCAATTACTGTCTATTAATTATAATATGTTACGTACTGCTAGTAGCATTTTGAGGTGATTAAGAAATCGCATTCAAACACCGAAATACCGTTACTAAAATTTAAAAAATCTAAAAGCGTTTCTCACTATCGAAATGATATCCAAAACGTCTTAGATTGTTTGCCAGAGCGTTTACAGGGTCTAGCATGCCATTTTGTCTACTTCTAAATAGTAGGTGCCATTCTGATGCATTTAAAATTAGTTTACAGTTGTTTCTGTACAATCTTTAGCATTCTGCAATTACTGTCTATTAATTATAATATGTTACGTACTGCTAGTAGGATTTTGAGGTCATTAAGAAATCGAATTCAAACACCGAAATACCGTTACTAAAATTTAAAAAATCTAAAAGCGTTTCTACTATTGAAATGATATCCAAAACGTCTTAGATTGTTTGCCAGAGCGTTTACAGGGTCTAGCATGCCATTTTGTCTACTACTCAAATAGTGGGTGCCATTCTGAAGCATTTAAAATTAGTTAGCAGTTGTTTCTGTACATTCTTTAGCATTCTGCAATTACTGTCTATTAATTATAATATGTTACGTACTGCTAGTAGCATTTTGAGGTGATTAAGAAATCGCATTCAAACACCGAAATTCCGTTACTAAAATTAAAAAATCTAAAAGCGTTTCTACTATCGAAATGATATCCAAAACGTCTTAGATTGTTTGCCAGAGCGTTTACAGGCTCTAGCATGCCATTTTGTCTAATACTCAAATAGTGGGTGCCATTCTGAAGAATTAAAATTAGTTAGCAGTTGTTTCTGTACATTCTTTAGCATTCTGCAATTACTGTCTATTAATTATAATATGTTACGTACTGCTAGTAGCATTTTGAGGTGATTAAGAAATCGCATTCAAACACCGAAATACCGTTACTAAAATTGAAAGAATCTAAGAGCGTTTCTACTATCGAAATAAATTCCAAAACGTCTCAGATAGTCCGCCAGAGCGTTTACAGGCTCTAGCATGCCATTTTGTCTACTTCTAAAATAGTAGGTGCCATTCTGATGCATTTAAAATTAGTTAACAGTTGTTTCTGTACAATCTTTAGCATTCTGCAATTACTGTCTATTAATTATAATATGTTACGTACTGCTAGTAGGATTTTGAGGTCATTAAGAAATCGCATTCAAACACCGAAATAGCGTTACTAAAATTTAAAAATCTAAGAGCGTTTCTACTATCGAAATAAATTCCAAAACGTCTCAGATAGTCCGCCAGAGCGTTTACAGGCTCTAGCATGCCATTTTGTCTACTTCTAAAATAGTAGGTGCCATTCTGATGCATTTAAAATTTGTTAACAGTTGTTTCTGTACAATCTTTAGCATTCTGCAATTACTGTCTATTAATTATAATATGTTACGTACTGCTAGTAGCATTATGATGTCATTAAGAAATCGCATTCAAACACGGAAATACCGTTACTAAAATTTAAAAAATCTAAAAGCGTTTCTACTATCGAAATGATATCCAAAACGTCTTAGATTGTTTGCCAGAGCGTTTACAGGGTCTAGCATGCCATTTTGTCTACTACTCAAATAGTGGGTGCCATTCTGAAGCATTTAAAATTAGTTAACAGTTGTTTCTGTACAATCTTTAGCATTCTGCAATTACTGTCTATTAATTATAATATGTTACGTACTGCTAGTAGCATTTTGAGGTGATTAAGAAATCGCATTCAAACACCGAAATACCGTTACTAAAATTTAAAGAATCTAAGAGCGTTTCTACTATCGAAATAAATTCCAAAACGTCTCAGATAGTCCGCCAGAGCGTTTACAGGCTCTAGCATGCCATTTTGTCTACTTCTAAAATAGTAGGTGCCATTCTGATGCATTTAAAATTAGTTTACAGTTGTTTCTGTACAATCTTTAGCTTTCTGCAATTACTGTCTATTAATTATAATATGTTACGTACTGCTAGTAGGATTTTGAGGTCATTAAGAAATCGAATTCAAACACCGAAATACCGTTACTAAAATTTAAAAAATCTAAAAGCGTTTCTACTATTGAAATGATATCCAAAACGTCTTAGATTGTTTGCCAGAGCGTTTACAGGGTCTAGCATGCCATTTTGTCTACTACTCAAATAGTGGGTGCCATTCTGAAGCATTTAAAATTAGTTAGCAGTTGTTTCTGTACATTCTTTAGCATTCTGCAATTACTGTCTATTAATTATAATATGTTACGTACTGCTAGTAGCATTTTGAGGTGATTAAGAAATCGCATTCAAACACCGAAATACCGTTACTAAAATTTAAAAATCTAAGAGCGTTTCTACTATCGAAATAAATTCCAAAACGTCTCAGATAGTCCGCCAGAGCGTTTACAGGCTCTAGCATGCCATTTTGTCTACTTCTAAAATAGTAGGTGCCATTCTGATGCATTTAAAATTAGTTTACAGTTGTTTCTGTACAATCTTTAGCATTCTGCAATTACTGTCTATTAATTATAATATGTTACGTACTGCTAGTAGGATTTTGAGGTCATTAAGAAATCGAATTCAAACACCGAAATACCGTTACTAAAATTTAAAAAATCTAAAAGCGTTTCTACTATCGAAATGATATCCAAAACGTCTTAGATTGTTTGCCAGAGCGTTTACAGGGTCTAGCATGCCATTTTGTCTACTACTCAAATAGTGGGTGCCATTCTGAAGCATTTAAAATTAGTTAACAGTTGTTTCTGTACAATCTTTAGCATGCTGCAATTACTGTCTATTAATTATAATATGTTACGTACTGCTAGTAGGATTTTGAGGTCATTAAGAAATCGCTCTCAAACACCGAAATAGCGTTACTAAAATTTAAAAATCTAAGAGCGTTTCTACTATCGAAATAAATTCCAAAACGTCTCAGATAGTCCGCCAGAGCGTTTACAGGCTCTAGCATGCCATTTTGTCTACTTCTAAAATAGTAGGTGCCATTCTGATGCATTTAAAATTAGTTAACAGTTGTTTCTGTACAATCTTTAGCATTCTGCAATTACTGTCTATTAATTATAATATGTTACGTACTGCTAGTAGGATTTTGAGGTCATTAAGAAATCGCATTCAAACACCGAAATAGCGTTACTAAAATTTAAAAATCTAAGAGCGTTTCTACTATCGAAATAAATTCCAAAACGTCTTAGATTGTTTGCCAGAGCGTTTACAGGGTCTAGCATGCCATTTTGTCTACTTCTAAAATAGTAGGTGCCATTCTGATGCATTTAAAATTAGTTTACAGTTGTTTCTGTACAATCTTTAGCATTCTGCAATTACTGTCTATTAATTATAATATGTTACGTACTGCTAGTAGCATTATGATGTCATTAAGAAATCGCATTCAAACACCGAAATACCGTTACTAAAATTTAAAAAATCTAAAAGCGTTTCTACTATCGAAATGATATCCAAAACGTCTTAGATTGTTTGCCAGAGCATTTACAGGGTCTAGCATGCCATTTTGTCTACTTCTAAAATAGTAGGTGCCATTCTGATGCATTTAAAATTAGTTTACAGTTGTTTCTGTACAATCTTTAGCATTCTGCAATTACTGTCTATTAATTATAATATGTTACGTACTGCTAGTAGGATTTTGAGGTCATTAAGAAATCGAATTCAAACACCGAAATACCGTTACTAAAATTTAAAAAATCTAAAAGCGTTTCTACTATTGAAATGATATCCAAAACGTCTTAGATTGTTTGCCAGAGCGTTTACAGGGTCTAGCATGCCATTTTGTCTACTACTCAAATAGTGGGTGCCATTCTGAAGCATTTAAAATTAGTTAGCAGTTGTTTCTGTACATTCTTTAGCATTCTGCAATTACTGTCTATTAATTATAATATGTTACGTACTGCTAGTAGCATTTTGAGGTGATTAAGAAATCGCATTCAAACACCGAAATACCGTTACTAAAATTTAAAAAATCTAAAAGCGTTTCTACTATCGAAATGATATCCAAAACGTCTTAGATTGTTTGCCAGAGCGTTTACAGGGTCTAGCATGCCATTTTGTCTACTTCTAAAATAGTAGGTGCCATTCTGATGCATTTAAAATTAGTTTACAGTTGTTTCTGTACAATCTTTAGCATTCTGCAATTACTGTCTATTAATTATAATATGTTACGTACTGCTAGTAGCATTTTGAGGTGATTAAGAAATCGCATTCAAACACCGAAATACCGTTACTAAAATTTAAAGAATCTAAGAGCGTTTCTACTATCGAAATAAATTCCAAAACGTCTCAGATAGTCCGCCAGAGCGTTTACAGGCTCTAGCATGCCATTTTGTCTACTTCTAAAATAGTAGGTGCCATTCTGATGCATTTAAAATTAGTTTACAGTTGTTTCTGTACAATCTTTAGCATTCTGCAATTACTGTCTATTAATTATAATATGTTACGTACTGCTAGTAGGATTTTGAGGTCATTAAGAAATCGAATTCAAACACCGAAATACCGTTACTAAAATTTAAAAAATCTAAAAGCGTTTCTACTATTGAAATGATATCCAAAACGTCTTAGATTGTTTGCAGAGCGTTTACAGGGTCTAGCATGCCATTTTGTCTACTACTCAAATAGTGGGTGCCATTCTGAAGCATTTAAAATTAGTTAGCAGTTGTTTCTGTACATTCTTTAGCATTCTGCAATTACTGTCTATTAATTATAATATGTTACGTACTGCTAGTAGCATTTTGAGGTGATTAAGAAATCGCATTCAAACACCGAAATACCGTTACTAAAATTTAAAAATCTAAAAGCGTTCTACTATCGAAATGATATCCAAAACGTCTTAGATTGTTTGCCAGAGCGTTTACTGGGTCTAGCATGCCTTTTTTTTACTACTCAAATAGTGGGTGCCATTCTGAAGCATTTAAAATTAGTTAGCAGTTGTTTCTGTACATTCTTTAGCATTCTGCAATTACTGTCTATTAATTATAATATGTTACGTACTGCTAGTAGCATTTTGAGGTGATTAAGAAATCGCATTCAAACACCGAAATTCCGTTACTAAAATTAAAAAATCTAAAAGCGTTTCTACTATCGAAATGATATCCAAAACGTCTTAGATTGTTTGCCAGAGCGTTTACAGGCTCTAGCATGCCATTTTGTCTACTACTCAAATAGTGGGTGCCATTCTGAAGCATTTAAAATTAGTTAGCAGTTGTTTCTGTACATTCTTTAGCATTCTGCAATTACTGTCTATTAATTATAATATGTTACGTACTGCTAGTAGCATTTTGAGGTGATTAAGAAATCGCATTCAAACACCGAAATACCGTTACTAAAATTGAAAGAATCTAAGAGCGTTTCTACTATCGAAATAAATTCCAAAACGTCTCAGATAGTCCGCCAGAGCGTTTACAGGCTCTAGCATGCCATTTTGTCTACTTCTAAATAGTAGGTGCCATTCTGATGCATTTAAAATTAGTTAACAGTTGTTTCTGTACAATCTTTAGCATTCTGCAATTACTGTCTATTAATTATAATATGTTACGTACTGCTAGTAGGATTTTGAGGTCATTAAGAAATCGCATTCAAACACCGAAATAGCGTTACTAAAATTAAAAATCTAAGAGCGTTTCTACTATCGAAATAAATTCCAAAACGTCTCAGATAGTCCGCCAGAGCGTTTACCAGGCTCTAGCATGCCATTTTGTCTACTTCTAAAATAGTAGGTGCCATTCTGATGCATTTAAAATTTGTTAACAGTTGTTTCTGTACAATCTTTAGCATTCTGCAATTACTGTCTATTAATTATAATATGTTACGTACTGCTAGTAGCATTATGATGTCATTAAGAAATCGCATTCAAACACCGAAATACCGTTACTAAAATTTAAAAAATCTAAAAGCGTTTCTACTATCGAAATGATATCCAAAACGTCTTAGATTGTTTGCCAGAGCGTTTACAGGGTCTAGCATGCCATTTTGTCTACTACTCAAATAGTGGGTGCCATTCTGAAGCATTTAAAATTAGTTAACAGTTGTTTCTGTACAATCTTTAGCATTCTGCAATTACTGTCTATTAATTATAATATGTTACGTACTGCTAGTAGCATTTTGAGGTGATTAAGAAATCGCATTCAAACACCGAAATACCGTTACTAAAATTTAAAGAATCTAAGAGCGTTTCTACTATCGAAATAAATTCCAAAACGTCTCAGATAGTCCGCCAGAGCGTTTACAGGCTCTAGCATGCCATTTTGTCTACTTCTAAAATAGTAGGTGCCATTCTGATGCATTTAAAATTAGTTTACAGTTGTTTCTGTACAATCTTTAGCATTCTGCAATTACTGTCTATTAATTATAATATGTTACGTACTGCTAGTAGGATTTTGAGGTTATTAAGAAATCGAATTCAAACACCGAAATACCGTTACTAAAATTTAAAAAATCTAAAAGCGTTTCTACTATTGAAATGATATCCAAAACGTCTTAGATTGTTTGCCAGAGCGTTTACAGGGTCTAGCATGCCATTTTGTCTACTACTCAAATAGTGGGTGCCATTCTGAAGCATTTAAAATTAGTTAGCAGTTGTTTCTGTACATTCTTTAGCATTCTGCAATTACTGTCTATTAATTATAATATGTTACGTACTGCTAGTAGCATTTTGAGGTGATTAAGAAATCGCATTCAAACACCGAAATACCGTTACTAAAATTTAAAAATCTAAGAGCGTTTCTACTATCGAAATAAATTCCAAAACGTCTCAGATAGTCCGCCAGAGCGTTTACAGGCTCTAGCATGCCATTTTGTCTACTTCTAAAATAGTAGGTGCCATTCTGATGCATTTAAAATTAGTTTACAGTTGTTTCTGTACAATCTTTAGCATTCTGCAATTACTGTCTATTAATTATAATATGTTACGTACTGCTAGTAGGATTTTGAGGTCATTAAGAAATCGAATTCAAACACCGAAATACCGTTACTAAAATTTAAAAAATCTAAAAGCGTTCCTACTATCGAAATGATATCCAAAACGTCTTAGATTGTTTGCCAGAGCGTTTACAGGGTCTAGCATGCCATTTTGTCTACTACTCAAATAGTGGGTGCCATTCTAAAGCATTTAAAATTAGTTAACAGTTGTTTCTGTACAATCTTTAGCATGCTGCAATTACTGTCTATTAATTATAATATGTTACGTACTGCTAGTAGGATTTTGAGGTCATTAAGAAATCGCTCTCAAACACCGAAATAGCGTTACTAAAATTTAAAAATCTAAGAGCGTTTCTACTATCGAAATAAATTCCAAAACGTCTCAGATAGTCCGCCAGAGCGTTTACAGGCTCTAGCATGCCATTTTGTCTACTTCTAAAATAGTAGGTGCCATTCTGATGCATTTAAAATTAGTTAACAGTTGTTTCTGTACAATCTTTAGCATTCTGCAATTACTGTCTATTAATTATAATATGTTACGTACTGCTAGTAGGATTTTGAGGTCATTAAGAAATCGCATTCAAACACCGAAATAGCGTTACTAAAATTTAAAAATCTAAGAGCGTTTCTACTATCGAAATAAATTCCAAAACGTCTCAGATAGTCCGCCAGAGCGTTTACAGGCTCTAGCATGCCATTTTGTCTACTACTCAAATAGTGGGTGCCATTCTGAAGCATTTAAAATTAGTTAACAGTTGTTTCTGTACAATCTTTAGCATGCTGCAATTACTGTCTATTAATTATAATATGTTACGTACTGCTAGTAGGATTTTGAGGTCATTAAGAAATCGCTCTCAAACACCGAAATAGCGTTACTAAAATTTAAAAATCTAAGAGCGTTTCTACTATCGAAATAAATTCCAAAACGTCTCAGATAGTCCGCCAGAGCGTTTACAGGCTCTAGCATGCCATTTTGTCTACTACTCAAATAGTGGGTGCCATTCTGAAGCATTTAAAATTAGTTAGCAGTTGTTTCTGTACATTCTTTAGCATTCTGCCATTACTGTCTATTAATTATAATATGTTACGTACCCTTAGTAGCATTTTGAGGTAATTAAGAAATCGCATTCAAACACCGAAATACCGTTACTAAAATTTAAAAAATCTAAAAGCGTTTCTACTATCGAAATGATATCCAAAACGTCTTAGATTGTTTGCCAGAGCGTTTACAGGGTCTAGCATGCCTTTTTTTTACTACTCAAATAGTGGGTGCCATTCTGAAGCATTTAAAATTAGTTAGCAGTTGTTTCTGTACATTCTTTAGCATTCTGCAATTACTGTCTATTAATTATAATATGTTACGTACTGCTAGTAGCATTTTGAGGTGATTAAGAAATCGCATTCAAACACCGAAATTCCGTTACTAATATTAAAAAATCTAAAAGCGTTTCTACTATCGAAATGATATCCAAAACGTCTTAGATTGTTTGCCAGAGCGTTTACAGGCTCTAGCATGCCATTTTGTCTACTACTCAAATAGTGGGTGCCATTCTGAAGCATTTAAAATTAGTTAGCAGTTGTTTCTGTACATTCTTTAGCATTCTGCAATTACTGTCTATTAATTATAATATGTTACGTACTGCTAGTAGCATTTTGAGGTGATTAAGAAATCGCATTCAAACACCGAAATACCGTTACTAAAATTGAAAGAATCTAAGAGCGTTTCTACTATCGAAATAAATTCCAAAACGTCTCAGATAGTCCGCCAGAGCGTTTACAGGCTCTAGCATGCCATTTTGTCTACTTCTAAAATAGTAGGTGCCATTCTGATGCATTTAAAATTAGTTAACAGTTGTTTCTGTACAATCTTTAGCATTCTGCAATTACTGTCTATTAATTATAATATGTTACGTACTGCTAGTAGGATTTTGAGGTCATTAAGAAATCGCATTCAAACACCGAAATAGCGTTACTAAAATTTAAAAATCTAAGAGCGTTTCTACTATCGAAATAAATTCCAAAACGTCTCAGATAGTCCGCCAGAGCGTTTACAGGCTCTAGCATGCCATTTTGTCTACTTCTAAAATAGTAGGTGCCATTCTGATGCATTTAAAATTTGTTAACAGTTGTTTCTGTACAATCTTTAGCATTCTGCAATTACTGTCTATTAATTATAATATGTTACGTACTGCTAGTAGCATTATGATGTCATTAAGAAATCGCATTCAAACACCGAAATACCGTTACTAAAATTTAAAAAATCTAAAAGCGTTTCTACTATCGAAATGATATCCAAAACGTCTTAGATTGTTTGCCAGAGCGTTTACAGGGTCTAGCATGCCATTTTGTCTACTACTCAAATAGTGGGTGCCATTCTGAAGCATTTAAAATTAGTTAACAGTTGTTTCTGTACAATCTTTAGCATTCTGCAATTACTGTCTATTAATTATAATATGTTACGTACTGCTAGTAGCATTTTGAGGTGATTAAGAAATCGCATTCAAACACCGAAATACCGTTACTAAAATTTAAAAAATCTAAAAGCGTTTCTACTATCGAAATGATATCCAAAACGTCTCAGATAGTCCGCCAGAGCGTTTACAGGCTCTAGCATGCCATTTTGTCTACTTCTAAAATAGTAGGTGCCATTCTGATGCATTTAAAATTAGTTAACAGTTGTTTCTGTACAATCTTTAGCATTCTGCAATTACTGTCTATTAATTATAATATGTTACGTACTGCTAGTAGGATTTTGAGGTCATTAAGAAATCGCATTCAAACACCGAAATAGCGTTACTAAAATTTAAAAATCTAAGAGCGTTTCTACTATCGAAATAAATTCCAAAACGTCTCAGATAGTCCGCCAGAGCGTTTACAGGCTCTAGCATGCCATTTTGTCTACTTCTAAAATAGTAGGTGCCATTCTGATGCATTTAAAATTTGTTAACAGTTGTTTCTGTACAATCTTTAGCATTCTGCAATTACTGTCTATTAATTATAATATGTTACGTACTGCTAGTAGCATTATGATGTCATTAAGAAATCGCATTCAAACACCGAAATACCGTTACTAAAATTTAAAAAATCTAAAAGCGTTTCTACTATCGAAATGATATCCAAAACGTCTTAGATTGTTTGCCAGAGCGTTTACAGGGTCTAGCATGCCATTTTGTCTACTACTCAAATAGTGGGTGCCATTCTGAAGCATTTAAAATTAGTTAACAGTTGTTTCTGTACAATCTTTAGCATTCTGCAATTACTGTCTATTAATTATAATATGTTACGTACTGCTAGTAGCATTTTGAGGTGATTAAGAAATCGCATTCAAACACCGAAATACCGTTACTAAAATTTAAAGAATCTAAGAGCGTTTCTACTATCGAAATAAATTCCAAAACGTCTCAGATAGTCCGCCAGAGCGTTTACAGGCTCTAGCATGCCATTTTGTCTACTTCTAAAATAGTAGGTGCCATTCTGATGCATTTAAAATTAGTTTACAGTTGTTTCTGTACAATCTTTAGCATTCTGCAATTACTGTCTATTAATTATAATATGTTACGTACTGCTAGTAGGATTTTGAGGTCATTAAGAAATCGAATTCAAACACCGAAATACCGTTACTAAAATTTAAAAAATCTAAAAGCGTTTCTACTATTGAAATGATATCCAAAACGTCTTAGATTGTTTGCCAGAGCGTTTACAGGGTCTAGCATGCCATTTTGTCTACTACTCAAATAGTGGGTGCCATTCTGAAGCATTTAAAATTAGTTAGCAGTTGTTTCTGTACATTCTTTAGCATTCTGCAATTACTGTCTATTAATTATAATATGTTACGTACTGCTAGTAGCATTTTGAGGTGATTAAGAAATCGCATTCAAACACCGAAATACCGTTACTAAAATTTAAAAATCTAAGAGCGTTTCTACTATCGAAATGATATCCAAAACGTCTTAGATTGTTTGCCAGAGCGTTTACAGGGTCTAGCATGCCATTTTGTCTACTACTCAAATAGTGGGTGCCATTCTGAAGCATTTAAAATTAGTTAACAGTTGTTTCTGTACAATCTTTAGCATTCTGCAATTACTGTCTATTAATTATAATATGTTACGTACTGCTAGTAGCATTTTGAGGTGATTAAGAAATCGCATTCAAACACCGAAATACCGTTACTAAAATTTAAAGAATCTAAGAGCGTTTCTACTATCGAAATAAATTCCAAAACGTCTCAGATAGTCCGCCAGAGCGTTTACAGGCTCTAGCATGCCATTTTGTCTACTTCTAAAATAGTAGGTGCCATTCTGATGCATTTAAAATTAGTTTACAGTTGTTTCTGTACAATCTTTAGCATTCTGCAATTACTGTCTATTAATTATAATATGTTACGTACTGCTAGTAGGATTTTGAGGTCATTAAGAAATCGAATTCAAACACCGAAATACCGTTACTAAAATTTAAAAAATCTAAAAGCGTTTCTACTATTGAAATGATATCCAAAACGTCTTAGATTGTTTGCCAGAGCGTTTACAGGGTCTAGCATGCCATTTTGTCTACTACTCAAATAGTGGGTGCCATTCTGAAGCATTTAAAATTAGTTAGCAGTTGTTTCTGTACATTCTTTAGCATTCTGCAATTACTGTCTATTAATTATAATATGTTACGTACTGCTAGTAGCATTTTGAGGTGATTAAGAAATCGCATTCAAACACCGAAATACCGTTACTAAAATTTAAAAAATCTAAAAGCGTTTCTACTATCGAAATGATATCCAAAACGTCTTAGATTGTTTGCCAGAGCGTTTACAGGGTCTAGCATGCCTTTTTTTTACTACTCAAATAGTGGGTGCCATTCTGAAGCATTTAAAATTAGTTAGCAGTTGTTTCTGTACATTCTTTAGCATTCTGCAATTACTGTCTATTAATTATAATATGTTACGTACTGCTAGTAGCATTTTGAGGTGATTAAGAAATCGCATTCAAACACCGAAATTCCGTTACTAAAATTAAAAAATCTAAAAGCGTTTCTACTATCGAAATGATATCCAAAACGTCTTAGATTGTTTGCCAGAGCGTTTACAGGCTCTAGCATGCCATTTTGTCTACTACTCAAATAGTGGGTGCCATTCTGAAGCATTTAAAATTAGTTAGCAGTTGTTTCTGTACATTCTTTAGCATTCTGCAATTACTGTCTATTAATTATAATATGTTACGTACTGCTAGTAGCATTTTGAGGTGATTAAGAAATCGCATTCAAACACCGAAATACCGTTACTAAAATTGAAAGAATCTAAGAGCGTTTCTACTATCGAAATAAATTCCAAAACGTCTCAGATAGTCCGCCAGAGCGTTTACAGGCTCTAGCATGCCATTTTGTCTACTTCTAAAATAGTAGGTGCCATTCTGATGCATTTAAAATTAGTTAACAGTTGTTTCTGTACAATCTATAGCATTCTGCAATTACTGTCTATTAATTATAATATGTTACGTACTGCTAGTAGGATTTTGAGGTCATTAAGAAATCGCATTCAAACACCGAAATAGCGTTACTAAAATTTAAAAATCTAAGAGCGTTTCTACTATCGAAATAAATTCCAAAACGTCTCAGATAGTCCGCCAGAGCGTTTACAGGCTCTAGCATGCCATTTTGTCTACTTCTAAAATAGTAGGTGCCATTCTGATGCATTTAAAATTTGTTAACAGTTGTTTCTGTACAATCTTTAGCATTCTGCAATTACTGTCTATTAATTATAATATGTTACGTACTGCTAGTAGCATTATGATGTCATTAAGAAATCGCATTCAAACACCGAAATACCGTTACTAAAATTTAAAAAATCTAAAAGCGTTTCTACTATCGAAATGATATCCAAAACGTCTTAGATTGTTTGCCAGAGCGATTACAGGGTCTAGCATGCCATTTTGTCTACTACTCAAATAGTGGGTGCCATTCTGAAGCATTTAAAATTAGTTAGCAGTTGTTTCTGTACAATCTTTAGCATTCTGCAATTACTGTCTATTAATTATAATATGTTACGTACTGCTAGTAGCATTATGATGTCATTAAGAAATCGCATTCAAACACCGAAATACCGTTACTAAAATTTAAAGAATCTAAGAGCGTTTCTACTATCGAAATAAATTCCAAAACGTCTCAGATAGTCCGCCAGAGCGTTTACAGGCTCTAGCATGCCATTTTGTCTACTTCTAAAATAGTGGGTGCCATTCTGAAGCATTTAAAATTAGTTAGCAGTTGTTTCTGTACATTCTTTAGCATTCTGCAATTACTGTCTATTAATTATAATATGTTACGTACTGCTAGTAGGATTTTGAGGTCATTAAGAAATCGCATTCAAACACCGAAATACCGTTACTAAAATTTAAAAAATCTAAAAGCGTTTCTACTATTGAAATGATATCCAAAACGTCTTAGATTGTTTGCCAGAGCGTTTACAGGGTCTAGCATGCCATTTTGTCTACTACTCAAATAGTGGGTGCCATTCTGAAGCATTTAAAATTAGTTAGCAGTTGTTTCTGTACATTCTTTAGCATTCTGCAATTACTGTCTATTAATTATAATATGTTACGTACTGCTAGTAGCATTTTGAGGTGATTAAGAAATCGCATTCAAACACCGAAATACCGTTACTAAAATTTAAAAATCTAAGAGCGTTTCTACTATCGAAATAAATTCCAAAACGTCTCAGATAGTCCGCCAGAGCGTTTACAGGCTCTAGCATGCCATTTTGTCTACTTCTAAAATAGTAGGTGCCATTCTGATGCATTTAAAATTAGTTTACAGTTGTTTCTGTACAATCTTTAGCATTCTGCAATTACTGTCTATTAATTATAATATGTTACGTACTGCTAGTAGGATTTTGAGGTCATTAAGAAATCGAATTCAAACACCGAAATACCGTTACTAAAATTTAAAAAATCTAAAAGCGTTTCTACTATCGAAATGATATCCAAAACGTCTTAGATTGTTTGCCAGAGCGTTTACAGGGTCTAGCATGCCATTTTGTCTACTACTCAAATAGTGGGTGCCATTCTGAAGCATTTAAAATTAGTTAACAGTTGTTTCTGTACAATCTTTAGCATGCTGCAATTACTGTCTATTAATTATAATATGTTACGTACTGCTAGTAGGATTTTGAGGTCATTAAGAAATCGCTCTCAAACACCGAAATAGCGTTACTAAAATTTAAAAATCTAAGAGCGTTTCTACTATCGAAATAAATTCCAAAACGTCTCAGATAGTCCGCCAGAGCGTTTACAGGCTCTAGCATGCCATTTTGTCTACTTCTAAAATAGTAGGTGCCATTCTGATGCATTTAAAATTAGTTAACAGTTGTTTCTGTACAATCTTTAGCATTCTGCAATTACTGTCTATTAATTATAATATGTTACGTACTGCTAGTAGCATTTTGAGGTGATTAAGAAATCGCATTCAAACACCGAAATACCGTTACTAAAATTTAAAAAATCTAAAAGCCTTTCTACTATCGAAATGATATCCAGAACGTCTTAGATTGTTTGCCAGAGTGTTTACAGGGTCTAGCATGCCATTTTGTCTACTACTCAAATAGTGGGTGCCATTCTGAAGCATTTAAAATTAGTTAGCAGTTGTTTCTGTACATTCTTTAGCATTCTGCCATTACTGTCTATTAATTATAATATGTTACGTACCCTTAGTAGCATTTTGAGGTAATTAAGAAATCGCATTCAAACACCGAAATACCGTTACTAAAATTTAAAAAATCTAAAAGCGTTTCTACTATCGAAATGATATCCAAAACGTCTTAGATTGTTTGCCAGAGCGTTTACAGGGTCTAGCATGCCTTTTTTTTACTACTCAAATAGTGGGTGCCATTCTGAAGCATTTAAAATTAGTTAGCAGTTGTTTCTGTACATTCTTTAGCATTCTGCAATTACTGTCTATTAATTATAATATGTTACGTACTGCTAGTAGCATTTTGAGGTGATTAAGAAATCGCATTCAAACACCGAAATTCCGTTACTAAAATTAAAAAATCTAAAAGCGTTTCTACTATCGAAATGATATCCAAAACGTCTTAGATTGTTTGCCAGAGCGTTTACAGGCTCTAGCATGCCATTTTGTCTACTACTCAAATAGTGGGTGCCATTCTGAAGCATTTAAAATTAGTTAGCAGTTGTTTCTGTACATTCTTTAGCATTCTGCAATTACTGTCTATTAATTATAATATGTTACGTACTGCTAGTAGCATTTTGAGGTGATTAAGAAATCGCATTCAAACACCGAAATACCGTTACTAAAATTGAAAGAATCTAAGAGCGTTTCTACTATCGAAATAAATTCCAAAACGTCTCAGATAGTCCGCCAGAGCGTTTACAGGCTCTAGCATGCCATTTTGTCTACTACTCAAATAGTGGGTGACATTCTGAAGCATTTAAAATTAGTTAGCAGTTGTTTCTGTACATTCTTTAGCATTCTGCCATTACTGTCTATTAATTATAATATGTTACGTACCCTTAGTAGCATTTTGAGGTAATTAAGAAATCGCATTCAAACACCGAAATACCGTTACTAAAATTTAAAAAATCTAAAAGCGTTTCTACTATCGAAATGATATCCAAAACGTCTTAGATTGTTTGCCAGAGCGTTTACAGGGTCTAGCATGCCTTTTTTTTACTACTCAAATAGTGGGTGCCATTCTGAAGCATTTAAAATTAGTTAGCAGTTGTTTCTGTACATTCTTTAGCATTCTGCAATTACTGTCTATTAATTATAATATGTTACGTACTGCTAGTAGCATTTTGAGGTGATTAAGAAATCGCATTCAAACACCGAAATACCGTTACTAAAATTGAAAGAATCTAAGAGCGTTTCTACTATCGAAATAAATTCCAAAACGTCTCAGATAGTCCGCCAGAGCGTTTACAGGCTCTAGCATGCCATTTTGTCTACTACTCAAATAGTGGGTGCCATTCTGAAGCATTTAAAATTAGTTAGCAGTTGTTTCTGTACATTCTTTAGCATTCTGCCATTACTGTCTATTAATTATAATATGTTACGTACCCTTAGTAGCATTTTGAGGTAATTAAGAAATCGCATTCAAACACCGAAATACCGTTACTAAAATTAAAAAATCTAAAAGCGTTTCTACTATCGAAATGATATCCAAAACGTCTTAGATTGTTTTCCAGAGCGTTTACAGGCTCTAGCATGCCATTTTGTCTACTACTCAAATAGTGGGTGCCATTCTGAAGCATTTAAAATTAGTTAGCAGTTGTTTCTGTACATTCTTTAGCATTCTGCAATTACTGTCTATTAATTATAATATGTTACGTACTGCTAGTAGCATTTTGAGGTGATTAAGAAATCGCATTCAAACACCGAAATACCGTTACTAAAATTGAAAGAATCTAAGAGCGTTTCTACTATCGAAATAAATTCCAAAACGTCTCAGATAGTCCGCCAGAGCGTTTACAGGCTCTAGCATGCCATTTTGTCTACTACTCAAATAGTGGGTGCCATTCTGAAGCATTTAAAATTAGTTAGCAGTTGTTTCTGTACATTCTTTAGCATTCTGCCATTACTGTCTATTAATTATAATATGTTACGTACCCTTAGTAGCATTTTGAGGTAATTAAGAAATCGCATTCAAACACCGAAATACCGTTACTAAAATTTAAAAAATCTAAAAGCGTTTCTACTATCGAAATGATATCCAAAACGTCTTAGATTGTTTGCCAGAGCGTTTACAGGGTCTAGCATGCCTTTTTTTTACTACTCAAATAGTGGGTGCCATTCTGAAGCATTTAAAATTAGTTAGCAGTTGTTTCTGTACATTCTTTAGCATTCTGCAATTACTGTCTATTAATTATAATATGTTACGTACTGCTAGTAGCATTTTGAGGTGATTAAGAAATCGCATTCAAACACCGAAATTCCGTTACTAAAATTAAAAAATCTAAAAGCGTTTCTACTATCGAAATGATATCCAAAACGTCTTAGATTGTTTGCCAGAGCGTTTACAGGCTCTAGCATGCCATTTTGTCTACTACTCAAATAGTGGGTGCCATTCTGAAGCATTTAAAATTAGTTAGCAGTTGTTTCTGTACATTCTTTAGCATTCTGCAATTACTGTCTATTAATTATAATATGTTACGTACTGCTAGTAGCATTTTGAGGTGATTAAGAAATCGCATTCAAACACCGAAATACCGTTACTAAAATTGAAAGAATCTAAGAGCGTTTCTACTATCGAAATAAATTCCAAAACGTCTCAGATAGTCCGCCAGAGCGTTTACAGGCTCTAGCATGCCATTTTGTCTACTTCTAAAATAGTAGGTGCCATTCTGATGCATTTAAAATTAGTTAACAGTTGTTTCTGTACAATCTTTAGCATTCTGCAATTACTGTCTATTAATTATAATATGTTACGTACTGCTAGTAGGATTTTGAGGTCATTAAGAAATCGCATTCAAACACCGAAATAGCGTTACTAAAATTTAAAAATCTAAGAGCGTTTCTACTATCGAAATAAATTCCAAAACGTCTCAGATAGTCCGCCAGAGCGTTTACAGGCTCTAGCATGCCATTTTGTCTACTTCTAAAATAGTAGGTGCCATTCTGATGCATTTAAAATTTGTTAACAGTTGTTTCTGTACAATCTTTAGCATTCTGCAATTACTGTCTATTAATTATAATATGTTACGTACTGCTAGTAGCATTATGATGTCATTAAGAAATCGCATTCAAACACCGAAATACCGTTACTAAAATTTAAAAAATCTAAAAGCGTTTCTACTATCGAAATGATATCCAAAACGTCTTAGATTGTTTGCCAGAGCGTTTACAGGGTCTAGCATGCCATTTTGTCTACTACTCAAATAGTGGGTGCCATTCTGAAGCATTTAAAATTAGTTAACAGTTGTTTCTGTACAATCTTTAGCATTCTGCAATTACTGTCTATTAATTATAATATGTTACGTACTGCTAGTAGCATTTTGAGGTGATTAAGAAATCGCATTCAAACACCGAAATAGCGTTACTAAAATTGAAAGAATCTAAGAGCGTTTCTACTATCGAAATAAATTCCAAAACGTCTCAGATAGTCCGCCAGAGCGTTTACATGCTCTAGCATGCCATTTTGTCTACTTCTAAAATAGTAGGTGCCATTCTGATGCATTTAAAATTAGTTTACAGTTGTTTCTGTACAATCTTTAGCATTCTGCAATTACTGTCTATTAATTATAATATGTTACGTACTGCTAGTAGGATTTTGAGGTCATTAAGAAATCGAATTCAAACACCGAAATACCGTTACTAAAATTTAAAAAATCTAAAAGCGTTTCTACTATCGAAATGATATCCAAAACGTCTTAGATTGTTTGCCAGAGCGTTTACAGGCTCTAGCATGCCATTTTGTCTACTACTCAAATAGTGGGTGCCATTCTGAAGCATTTAAAATTAGTTAACAGTTGTTTCTGTACATTCTTTAGCATTCTGCAATTACTGTCTATTAATTATAATATGTTACGTACTGCTAGTAGCATTTTGTGGTGATTAAGAAATCGCATTCAAACACCGAAATACCGTTACTAAAATTTAAAAATCTAAGAGCGTTTCTACTATCGAAATAAATTCCAAAACGTCCCAGATAGTCCGCCAGAGCGTTTACAGGCTCTAGCATGCCATTTTGTCTACTTCTAAAATAGTAGGTGCCATTCTGATGCATTTAAAATTAGTTTACAGTTGTTTCTGTACAATCTTTAGCATTCTGCAATTACTGTCTATTAATTATAATATGTTACGTACTGCTAGTAGGATTTTGAGGTCATTAAGAAATCGAATTCAAACACCGAAATACCGTTACTAAAATTTAAAAAATCTAAAAGCGTTTCTACTATCGAAATGATATCCAAAACGTCTTAGATTGTTTGCCAGAGCGTTTACAGGCTCTAGCATGCTATTTTGTCTACTACTCAAATAGTGGGTGCCATTCTGAAGCATTTAAAATTAGTTAACAGTTGTTTCTGTACATTCTTTAGCATTCTGCAATTACTGTCTATTAATTATAATATGTTACGTACTGCTAGTAGCATTATGATGTCATTAAGAAATCGCATTCAAACACCGAAATACCGTTACTAAAATTTAAAAAATCTAAGAGCGTTTCTACTATCGAAATAAATTCCAAAACGTCTCAGATAGTCCGCCAGAGCGTTTACAGGCTCTAGCATGCCATTTTGTCTACTTCTAAAATAGTAGGTGCCATTCTGATGCATTTAAAATTAGTTAACAGTTGTTTCTGTACAATCTTTAGCATTCTGCAATTACTGTCTATTAATTATAATATGTTACGTACTGCTAGTAGCATTATGATGTCATTAAGAAATCGCATTCAAACACCGAAATACCGTTACTAAAATTTAAAAAATCTAAGAGCGTTTCTACTATCGAAATAAATTCCAAAACGTCTCAGATAGTCCGCCAGAGCGTTTACAGGCTCTAGCATGCCATTTTGTCTACTTCTAAAATAGTAGGTGCCATTCTGATGCATTTAAAATTAGTTAACAGTTGTTTCTGTACAATCTTTAGCATTCTGCAATTACTGTCTATTAATTATAATATGTTACGTACTGCTAGTAGCATTATGATGTCATTAAGAAATCGCATTCAAACACCGAAATACCGTTACTAAAATTTAAAAATCTAAGAGCGTTTCTACTATCGAAATAAATTCCAAAACGTCCCAGATAGTCCGCCAGAGCGTTTACAGGCTCTAGCATGCCATTTTGTCTACTTCTAAAATAGTAGGTGCCATTCTGATGCATTTAAAATTAGTTTACAGTTGTTTCTGTACAATCTTTAGCATTCTGCAATTACTGTCTATTAATTATAATATGTTACGTACTGCTAGTAGGATTTTGAGGTCATTAAGAAATCGAATTCAAACACCGAAATACCGTTACTAAAATTTAAAAAATCTAAAAGCGTTTCTACTATCGAAATGATATCCAAAACGTCTTAGATTGTTTGCCAGAGCGTTTACAGGCTCTAGCATGCTATTTTGTTTACTACTCAAATAGTGGGTGCCATTCTGAAGCATTTAAAATTAGTTAACAGTTGTTTCTGTACATTCTTTAGCATTCTGCAATTACTGTCTATTAATTATAATATGTTACGTACTGCTAGTAGCATTATGATGTCATTAAGAAATCGCATTCAAACACCGAAATACCGTTATTAAAATTTAAAAAATCTCAGAGCGTTTCTACTATCGAAATAAATTCCAAAACGTCTCAGATAGTCCGCCAGAGCGTTTACAGGCTCTAGCATGCCATTTTGTCTACTACTCAAATAGTGGGTGCTATTCTGAAGCATTTAAAATTAGTTAGCAGTTGTTTCTGTACATTCCTTAGCATTCTGCAATTACTGTCTATTAATTATAATATGTTACGTACTGCTAGTAGCATTTTGAGGTGATTAAGAAATCGCATTCAAACACCGAAATAGCGTTACTAAAATTGAAAGAATCTAAGAGCGTTTCTACTATCGAAATAAATTCCAAAACGTCTCAGATAGTCCGCCAGAGCGTTTACATGCTCTAGCATGCCATTTTGTCTACTTCTAAAATAGTAGGTGCCATTCTGATGCATTTAAAATTAGTTTACAGTTGTTTCTGTACAATCTTTAGCATTCTGCAATTACTGTCTATTAATTATAATATGTTACGTACTGCTAGTAGGATTTTGAGGTCATTAAGAAATCGAATTCAAACACCGAAATACCGTTACTAAAATTTAAAAAATCTAAAAGCGTTTCTACTATCGAAATGATATCCAAAACGTCTTAGATTGTTTGCCAGAGCGTTTACAGGCTCTAGCATGCCATTTTGTCTACTACTCAAATAGTGGGTGCCATTCTGAAGCATTTAAAATTAGTTAGCAGTTGTTTCTGTACATTCTTTAGCATTCTGCAATTACTGTCTATTAATTATAATATGTTACGTACTGCTAGTAGCATTTTGAGGTGATTAAGAAATCGCATTCAAACACCGAAATACCGTTACTAAAATTTAAAAATCTAAGAGCGTTTCTACTATGGAAATAAATTCCAAAACGTCCCAGATAGTCCGCCAGAGCGTTTACAGGCTCTAGCATGCCATTTTGTCTACTTCTAAAATAGTAGGTGCCATTCTGATGCATTTAAAATTAGTTTACAGTTGTTTCTGTACAATCTTTAGCATTCTGCAATTACTGTCTATTAATTATAATATGTTACGTACTGCTAGTAGGATTTTGAGGTCATTAAGAAATCGAATTCAAACACCGAAATACCGTTACTAAAATTTAAAAAATCTAAAAGCGTTTCTACTATCGAAATGATATCCAAAACGTCTTAGATTGTTTGCCGGAGCGTTTACAGGCTCTAGCATGCTATTTTGTCTACTACTCAAATAGTGGGTGCCATTCTGAAGCATTTAAAATTAGTTAACAGTTGTTTCTGTACATTCTTTAGCATTCTGCAATTACTGTCTATTAATTATAATATGTTACGTACTGCTAGTAGCATTTTGAGGTGATTAAGAAATCGCATTCAAACACCGAAATACCGTTACTAAAATTTAAAGAATCTAAGAGCATTTCTACTATCGAAATAAATTCCAAAACGTCTCAGATAGTCCGCCAGAGCGTTTACAGGCTCTAGCATGCCATTTTGTCTACTTCTAAAATAGTAGGTGCCATTCTGATGCATTTAAAATTAGTTTACAGTTGTTTCTGTACAATCTTTAGCATTCTGCAATTACTGTCTATTAATTATAATATGTTACGTACTGCTAGTAGGATTTTGAGGTCATTAAGAAATCGAATTCAAACACCGAAATACCGTTACTAAAATTTAAAAAATCTAAAAGCGTTTCTACTATTGAAATGATATCCAAAACGTCTTAGATTGTTTGCCAGAGCGTTTACAGGGTCTAGCATGCCATCTTGTCTACTACTCAAATAGTGGGTGCCATTCTGAAGCATTTAAAATTAGTTAGCAGTTGTTTCTGTACATTCTTTAGCATTCTGCAATTACTGTCTATTAATTATAATATGTTACGTACTGCTAGTAGCATTTTGAGGTGATTAAGAAATCGCATTCAAACACCGAAATACCGTTACTAAAATTTAAAAATCTAAGAGCGTTTCTACTATCGAAATAAATTCCAAAACGTCTCAGATAGTCCGCCAGGGCGTTTACAGGCTCTAGCATGCCATTTTGTCTACTTCTAAAATAGTAGGTGCCATTCTGATGCATTTAAAATTAGTTTACAGTTGTTTCTGTACAATCTTTAGCATTCTGCAATTACTGTCTATTAATTATAATATGTTACGTACTGCTAGTAGGATTTTGAGGTCATTAAGAAATCGAATTCAAACACCGAAATACCGTTACTAAAATTTAAAAAATCTAAAAGCGTTTCTACTATCGAAATGATATCCAAAACGTCTTAGATTGTTTGCCAGAGCGTTTACAGGGTCTAGCATGCCATTTTGTCTACTACTCAAATAGTGGGTGCCATTCTGAAGCATTTAAAATTAGTTAACAGTTGTTTCTGTACAATCTTTAGCATGCTGCAATTACTGTCTATTAATTATAATATGTTACGTACTGCTAGTAGGATTTTGAGGTCATTAAGAAATCGCTCTCAAACACCGAAATAGCGTTACTAAAATTTAAAAATCTAAGAGCGTTTCTACTATCGAAATAAATTCCAAAACGTCTCAGATAGTCCGCCAGAGCGTTTACAGGCTCTAGCATGCCATTTTGTCTACTTCTAAAATAGTAGGTGCCATTCTGATGCATTTAAAATTAGTTAACAGTTGTTTCTGTACAATCTTTAGCATTCTGCAATTACTGTCTATTAATTATAATATGTTACGTACTGCTAGTAGGATTTTGAGGTCATTAAGAAATCGCATTCAAACACCGAAATAGCGTTACTAAAATTTAAAAATCTAAGAGCGTTTCTACTATCGAAATAAATTCCAAAACGTCTCAGATAGTCCGCCAGAGCGTTTACAGGCTCTAGCATGCCATTTTGTCTACTTCTAAAATAGTAGGTGCCATTCTGATGCATTTAAAATTAGTTAACAGTTGTTTCTGTACAATCTTTAGCATTCTGCAATTACTGTCTATTAATTATAATATGTTACGTACTGCTAGTAGCATTTTGAGGTGATTAAGAAATCGCATTCAAACACCGAAATACCGTTACTAAAATTTAAAAAATCTAAAAGCCTTTCTACTATCGAAATGATATCCAAAACGTCTTAGATTGTTTGCCAGAGCGTTTACAGGGTCTAGCATGCCATTTTGTCTACTACTCAAACAGTGGGTGCCATTCTGAAGCATTTAAAATTAGTTAGCAGTTGTTTCTGTACATTCTTTAGCATTCTGCCATTACTGTCTATTAATTATAATATGTTACGTACCCTTAGTAGCATTTTGAGGTAATTAAGAAATCGCATTCAAACACCGAAATACCGTTACTAAAATTTAAAAAATCTAAAAGCGTTTCTACTATCGAAATGATATCCAAAACGTCTTAGATTGTTTGCCAGAGCGTTTACAGGGTCTAGCATGCCTTTTTTTTACTACTCAAATAGTGGGTGCCATTCTGAAGCATTTAAAATTAGTTAGCAGTTGTTTCTGTACATTCTTTAGCATTCTGCAATTACTGTCTATTAATTATAATATGTTACGTACTGCTAGTAGCATTTTGAGGTGATTAAGAAATCGCATTCAAACACCGAAATTCCGTTACTAAAATTAAAAAATCTAAAAGCGTTTCTACTATCGAAATGATATCCAAAACGTCTTAGATTGTTTGCCAGAGCGTTTACAGGGTCTAGCATGCCTTTTTTTTACTACTCAAATAGTGGGTGCCATTCTGAAGCATTTAAAATTAGTTAGCAGTTGTTTCTGTACATTCTTTAGCATTCTGCAATTACTGTCTATTAATTATAATATGTTACGTACTGCTAGTAGCATTTTGAGGTGATTAAGAAATCGCATTCAAACACCGAAATACCGTTACTAAAATTGAAAGAATCTAAGAGCGTTTCTACTATCGAAATAAATTCCAAAACGTCTCAGATAGTCCGCCAGAGCGTTTAC
Organism: Agriotes lineatus; assembly: GCA_940337035.1. Classification (NCBI taxonomy): domain Eukaryota; kingdom Metazoa; phylum Arthropoda; class Insecta; order Coleoptera; family Elateridae; genus Agriotes; species Agriotes lineatus. The sequence goes on along the minus strand of CALNHX010003454.1, from coordinate 75,876 downwards.
AGGCTCTAGCATGCCATTTTGTCTACTACTCAAATAGTGGGTGACATTCTGAAGCATTTAAAATTAGTTAGCAGTTGTTTCTGTACATTCTTTAGCATTCTGCAATTACTGTCTATTAATTATAATATGTTACGTACTGCTAGTAGCATTTTGAGGTGATTAAGAAATCGCATTCAAACACCGAAATTCCGTTACTAAAATTTAAAAAATCTAAAAGCGTTTCTACTATCGAAATGATATCCAAAACGTCTTAGATTGTTTGCCAGAGCGTTTACAGGCTCTAGCATGCCATTTTGTCTACTACTCAAATAGTGGGTGACATTCTGAAGCATTAAAAATTAGTTAGCAGTTGTTTCTGTACATTCTTTAGCATTCTGCAATTACTGTCTATTAATTATAATATGTTACGTACTGCTAGTAGCATTTTGAGGTGATTAAGAAATCGCATTCAAACACCGAAATACCGTTACTAAAATTTAAAAATCTAAGAGCGTTTCTACTATCGAAATAAATTCCAAAACGTCTCAGATAGTCCGCCAGAGCGTTTACAGGCTCTAGCATGCCATTTTGTCTACTTCTAAAATAGTAGGTGCCATTCTGATGCATTTAAAATTAGTTTACAGTTGTTTCTGTACAATCTTTAGCATTCTGCAATTACTGTCTATTAATTATAATATGTTACGTACTGCTAGTAGGTTTTTGAGGTCATTAAGAAATCGAATTCAAACACCGAAATACCGTTACTAAAATTTAAAAAATCTAAAAGCGTTTCTACTATCGAAATGATATCCAAAACGTCTTAGATTGTTTGCCAGAGCGTTTACAGGCTCTAGCATGCCATTTTGTCTACTACTCAAATAGTGGGTGACATTCTGAAGCATTTAAAATTAGTTAGCAGTTGTTTCTGTACATTCTTTAGCATTCTGCAATTACTGTCTATTAATTATAATATGTTACGTACTGCTAGTAGCATTTTGAGGTGATTAAGAAATCGAATTCAAACACCGAAATACCGTTACTAAAATTTAAAAAATCTAAAAGCGTTTCTACTATCGAAATGATATCCAAAACGTCTTAGATTGTTTGCCAGAGCGTTTACAGGCTCTAGCATGCCATTTTGTCTACTACTCAAATAGTGGGTGACATTCTGAAGCATTTAAAATTAGTTAGCAGTTGTTTCTGTACATTCTTTAGCATTCTGCAATTACTGTCTATTAATTATAATATGTTACGTACTGCTAGTAGCATTTTGAGGTGATTAAGAAATCGCATTCAAACACCGAAATACCGTTACTAAAATTTAAAAATCTAAGAGCGTTTCTACTATCGAAATAAATTCCAAAACGTCTCAGATAGTCCGCCAGAGCGTTTACAGGCTCTAGCATGCCATTTTGTCTACTTCTAAAATAGTAGGTGCCATTCTGATGCATTTAAAATTAGTTTACAGTTGTTTCTGTACAATCTTTAGCATTCTGCAATTACTGTCTATTAATTATAATATGTTACGTACTGCTAGTAGGTTTTTGAGGTCATTAAGAAATCGATTTCAAACACCGAAATACCGTTACTAAAATTTAAAAAATCTAAAAGCGTTTCTACTATCGAAATGATATCCAAAACGTCTTAGATTGTTTGCCAGAGCGTTTACAGGCTCTAGCATGCCATTTTGTCTACTACTCAAATAGTGGGTGCCATTCTGAAGCATTTAAAATTAGTTAGCAGTTGTTTCTGTACATTCTTTAGCATTCTGCAATTACTGTCTATTAATTATAATATGTTACGTACTGCTAGTAGCATTTTGAGGTGATTAAGAAAACGCATTCAAACACCGAAATACCGTTACTAAAATTGAAAGAATCTAAGAGCGTTTCTACTATCGAAATAAATTCTAAAACGTCTCAGATAGTCCGCCAGAGCGTTTACAGGCTCTAGCATGCCATTTTGTCTACTTCTAAAATAGTAGGTGCCATTCTGATGCATTTAAAATTAGTTTACAGTTGTTTCTGTACAATCTTTAGCATTCTGCAATTACTGTCTATTAATTATAATATGTTACGTACTGCTAGTAGGATTTTGAGGTCATTAAGAAATCGAATTCAAACACCGAAATACCGTTACTAAAATTTAAAAAATCTAAAAGCGTTTCTACTATCGAAATGATATCCAAAACGTCTTAGATTGTTTGCCAGAGCGTTTACAGGCTCTAGCATGCCATTTTGTCTACTACTCAAATAGTGGGTGCCATTCTGAAGCATTTAAAATTAGTTAGCAGTTGTTTCTGTACATTCTTTAGCATTCTGCAATTACTGTCTATTAATTATAATATGTTACGTACTGCTAGTAGCATTTTGAGGTGATTAAGAAATCGCATTCAAACACCGAAATACCGTTACTAAAATTTAAAAATCTAAGAGCGTTTCTACTATCGAAATAAATTCCAAAACGTCTCAGATAGTCCGCCAGAGCGTTTACAGGCTCTAGCATGCCATTTTGTCTACTTCTAAAATAGTAGGTGCCATTCTGATGCATTTAAAATTAGTTAACAGTTGTTTCTGTACAATCTTTAGCATTCTGCAATTACTGTCTATTAATTATAATATGTTACGTACTGCTAGTAGGATTTTGAGGTCATTAAGAAATCGAATTCAAACACCGAAATACCGTTACTAAAATTTAAAAAATCTAAAAGCGTTTCTACTATCGAAATGATATCCAAAACGTCTTAGATTGTTTGCCAGAGCGTTTACAGGCTCTAGCATGCCATTTTGTCTACTACTCAAATAGTGGGTGCCATTCTGAAGCATTTAAAATTAGTTAACAGTTGTTTCTGTACAATCTTTAGCATTCTGCAATTACTGTCTATTAATTATAATATGTTACGTACTGCTAGTAGGATTTTGAGGTCATTAAGAAATCGCTCTCAAACACCGAAATAGCGTTACTAAAATTTAAAAATCTAAGAGCGTTTCTACTATCGAAATAAATTCCAACACGTCTCAGATAGTCCGCCAGAGCGTTTACAGGCTCTAGCATGCCATTTTGTCTACTTCTAAAATAGTAGGTGCCATTCTGATGCATTTAAAATTAGTTAACAGTTGTTTCTGTACAATCTTTAGCATTCTGCAATTACTGTCTATTAATTATAATATGTTACGTACTGCTAGTAGGATTTTGAGGTCATTAAGAAATCGCATTCAAACACCGAAATACCGTTACTAAAATTTAAAAAATCTAAAAGCGTTTCTACTATCGAAATGATATCCAAAACGTCTTAGATTGTTTGCCAGAGCGTTTACAGGGTCTAGCATGCCATTTTGTCTACTACTCAAATAGTGGGTGCCATTCTGAAGCATTTAAAATTAGTTAGCAGTTGTTTCTGTACATTCTTTAGCATTCTGCAATTACTGTCTATTAATTATAATATGTTACGTACTGCTAGTAGCATTTTGAGGTGATTAAGAAATCGCATTCAAACACCGAAATACCGTTACTAAAATTAAAAAATCTAAAAGCGTTTCTACTATCGAAATGATATCCAAAACGTCTTAGATTGTTTGCCAGAGCGTTTACAGGCTCTAGCATGCCATTTTGTCTACTACTCAAATAGTGGGTGCCATTCTGAAGCATTTAAAGTTAGTTAGCAGTTGTTTCTGTACATTCCTTAGCATTCTGCAATTACTGTCTATTAATTATAATATGTTACGTACTGCTAGTAGCATTTTGAGGTGATTAAGAAATCGCATTCAAACACCGAAATACCGTTACTAAAATTAAAAAATCTAAAAGCGTTTCTACTATCGAAATGATATCCAAAACGTCTTAGATTGTTTGCCAGAGCGTTTACAGGCTCTAGCATGCCATTTTGTCTACTACTCAAATAGTGGGTGCCATTCTGAAGCATTTAAAGTTAGTTAGCAGTTGTTTCTGTACATTCCTTAGCATTCTGCAATTACTGTCTATTAATTATAATATGTTACGTACTGCTAGTAGCATTTTGAGGTGATTAAGAAATCGCATTCAAACACCGAAATACCGTTACTAAAATTGAAAGAATCTAAGAGCGTTTCTACTATCGAAATAAATTCCAAAACGTCTCAGATAGTCCGCCAGAGCGTTTACAGGCTCTAGCATGCCATTTTGTCTACTTCTAAAATAGTAGGTGCCATTCTGATGCATTTAAAATTAGTTTACAGTTGTTTCTGTACAATCTTTAGCATTCTGCAATTACTGTCTATTAATTATAATATGTTACGTACTGCTAGTAGGATTTTGAGGTCATTAAGAAATCGAATTCAAACACCGAAATACCGTTACTAAAATTTAAAAAATCTAAAAGCGTTTCTACTATCGAAAAGATATCCAAAACGTCTTAGATTGTTTGCCAGAGCGTTTACAGGCTCTAGCATGCCATTTTGTCTACTACTCAAATAGTGGGTGCCATTCTGAAGCATTTAAAGTTAGTTAGCAGTTGTTTCTGTACATTCCTTAGCATTCTGCAATTACTGTCTATTATTTATAATATGTTACGTACTGCTAGTAGCATTTTGAGGTGATTAAGAAATCGCATTCAAACACCGAAATACCGTTACTAAAATTGAAAGAATCTAAGAGCGTTTCTACTATCGAAATAAATTCCAAAACGTCTCAGATAGTCCGCCAGAGCGTTTACAGGCTCTAGCATGCCATTTTGTCTACTTCTAAAATAGTAGGTGCCATTCTGATGCATTTAAAATTAGTTTACAGTTGTTTCTGTACAATCTTTAGCATTCTGCAATTACTGTCTATTAATTATAATATGTTACGTACTGCTAGTAGGATTTTGAGGTCATTAAGAAATCGAATTCAAACACCGAAATACCGTTACTAAAATTTAAAAAATCTAAAAGCGTTTCTACTATCGAAATGATATCCAAAACGTCTTAGATTGTTTGCCAGAGCGTTTACAGGCTCTAGCATGCCATTTTGTCTACTACTCAAATAGTGGGTGCCATTCTGAAGCATTTAAAATTAGTTAGCAGTTGTTTCTGTACATTCTTTAGCATTCTGCAATTACTGTCTATTAATTATAATATGTTACGTACTGCTAGTAGCATTTTGAGGTGATTAAGAAATCGCATTTAAACACCGAAATACCGTTACTAAAATTTAAAAATCTAAGAGCGTTTCTACTATCGAAATAAATTCCAAAACGTCTCAGATAGTCCGCCAGAGCGTTTACAGGCTCTAGCTTGCCATTTTGTCTACTTCTAAAATAGTAGGTGCCATTCTGATGCATTTAAAATTAGTTTACAGTTGTTTCTGTACAATCTTTAGCATTCTGCAATTACTGTCTATTAATTATAATATGTTACGTACTGCTAGTAGGATTTTGAGGTCATTAAGAAATCGCTCTCAAACACCGAAATAGCGTTACTAAAATTTAAAAATCTAAGAGCGTTTCTACTATCGAAATAAATTCCAAAACGTCTCAGATAGTCCGCCAGAGCGTTTACAGGCTCTAGCATGCCATTTTGTCTACTTCTAAAATAGTAGGTGCCATTCTGATGCATTTAAAATTAGTTAACAGTTGTTTCTGTACAATCTTTAGCATTCTGCAATTTCTGTCTATTAATTATAATATGTTACGTACTGCTAGTAAGATTTTGAGGTCATTAAGAAATCGCATTCAAACACCGAAATAGCGTTACTAAAATTTAAAAATCTAAGAGCGTTTCTACTATCGAAATAAATTCCAAAACGTCTCAGATAGTCCGCCAGAGCGTTTACAGGCTCTAGCATGCCATTTTGTCTACTTCTAAAATAGTAGGTGCCATTCTGATGCATTTAAAATTAGTTAACAGTTGTTTCTGTACAATCTTTAGCATTCTGCAATTACTGTCTATTAATTATAATATGTTACGTACTGCTAGTAGCATTTTGAGGTGATTAAGAAATCGCATTCAAACACCGAAATACCGTTACTAAAATTTAAAAAATCTAAAAGCCTTTCTACTATCGAAATGATATCCAAAACGTCTTAGATTGTTTGCCAGAGCGTTTACAGGGTCTAGCATGCCATTTTGTCTACTACTCAAATAGTGGGTGCCATTCTGAAGCATTTAAAATTAGTTAGCAGTTGTTTCTGTACATTCTTTAGCATTCTGCCATTACTGTCTATTAATTATAATATGTTACGTACCCTTAGTAGCATTTTGAGGTAAATAAGAAATCGCATTCAAACACCGAAATACCGTTACTAAAATTTAAAAAATCTAAAAGCGTTTCTACTATCGAAATGATATCCAAAACGTCTTAGATTGTTTGCCAGAGCGTTTACAGGGTCTAGCATGCCATTTTGTCTACTACTCAAATAGTGGGTGCCATTCTGAAGCATTTAAAATTAGTTAGCAGTTGTTTCTGTACATTCTTTAGCATTCTGCAATTACTGTCTATTAATTATAATATGTTACGTACTGCTAGTAGCATTTTGAGGTGATTAAGAAATCGCATTCAAACACCGAAATACCGTTACTAAAATTAAAAAATCTAAAAGCGTTTCTACTATCGAAATGATATCCAAAACTTCTTAGATTGTTTGCCAGAGCGTTTACAGGCTCTAGCATGCCATTTTGTCTACTACTCAAATAGTGGGTGCCATTCTGAAGCATTTAAAATTAGTTAGCAGTTGTTTCTGTACATTCTTTAGCATTCTGCAATTACTGTCTATTAATTATAATATGTTACGTACTGCTAGTAGCATTTTGAGGTGATTAAGAAATCGCATTCAAACACCGAAATACCGTTACTAAAATTGAAAGAATCTAAGAGCGTTTCTACTATCGAAATAAATTCCAAAACGTCTCAGATAGTCCGCCAGAGCGTTTACAGGCTCTAGCATGCCATTTTGTCTACTTCTAAAATAGTAGGTGCCATTCTGATGCATTTAAAATTAGTTTACAGTTGTTTCTGTACAATCTTTAGCATTCTGCAATTACTGTCTATTAATTATAATATGTTACGTACTGCTAGTAGGATTTTGAGGTCATTAAGAAATCGAATTCAAACACCGAAATACCGTTACTAAAATTTAAAAAATCTAAAAGCGTTTCTACTATCGAAATGATATCCAAAACGTCTTAGATTGTTTGCCAGAGCGTTTACAGGGTCTAGCATGCCATTTTGTCTACTACTCAAATAGTGGGTGCCATTCTGAAGCATTTAAAATTAGTTAGCAGTTGTTTCTGTACATTCTTTAGCATTCTGCCATTACTGTCTATTAATTATAATATGTTACGTACTGCTAGTAGCATTTTGAGGTGATTAAGAAATCGCATTCAAACACCGAAATACCGTTACTAAAATTTAAAAATCTAAGAGCGTTTCTACTATCGAAATAAATTCCAAAACGTCTCAGATAGTCCGCCAGAGCGTTTACAGGCTCTAGCATGCCATTTTGTCTACTTCTAAAATAGTAGGTGCCATTCTGATGCATTTAAAATTAGTTTACAGTTGTTTCTGTACAATCTTTAGCATTCTGCAATTACTGTCTATTAATTATAATATGTTACGTACTGCTAGTAGGTTTTTGAGGTCATTAAGAAATCGAATTCAAACACCGAAATACCGTTACTAAAATTTAAAAAATCTAAAAGCGTTTCTACTATCGAAATGATATCCAAAACGTCTTAGATTGTTTGCCAGAGCGTTTACAGGGTCTAGCATGCCATTTTGTCTACTACTCAAATAGTGGGTGCCATTCTGAAGCATTTAAAATTAGTTAGCAGTTGATTCTGTACATTCTTTAGCATTCTGCCATTACTGTCTATTAATTATAATATGTTACGTACTGCTAGTAGCATTTTGAGGTGATTAAGAAATCGCATTCAAACACCGAAATACCGTTACTAAAATTTAAAAATCTAAGAGCGTTTCTACTATCGAAATAAATTCCAAAACGTCTCAGATAGTCCGCCAGAGCGTTTACAGGCTCTAGCATGCCATTTTGTCTACTTCTAAAATAGTAGGTGCCATTCTGATGCATTTAAAATTAGTTTACAGTTGTTTCTGTACAATCTTTAGCATTCTGCAATTACTGTCTATTAATTATAATATGTTACGTACTGCTAGTAGGTTTTTGAGGTCATTAAGAAATCGAATTCAAACACCGAAATACCGTTACTAAAATTTAAAAAATCTAAAAGCCTTTCTACTATCGAAATGATATCCAAAACGTCTTAGATTGTTTGCCAGAGCGTTTACAGGGTCTAGCATGCCATTTTGTCTACTACTCAAATAGTGGGTGCCATTCTGAAGCATTTAAAATTAGTTAGCAGTTGTTTCTGTACATTCTTTAGCATTCTGCCATTACTGTCTATTAATTATAATATGTTACGTACTGCTAGTAGCATTTTGAGGTGATTAAGAAATCGCATTCAAACACCGAAATACCGTTACTAAAATTTAAAAATCTAAGAGCGTTTCTACTATCGAAATAAATTCCAAAACGTCTCAGATAGTCCGCCAGAGCGTTTACAGGCTCTAGCATGCCATTTTGTCTACTTCTAAAATAGTAGGTGCCATTCTGATGCATTTAAAATTAGTTTACAGTTGTTTCTGTACAATCTTTAGCATTCTGCAATTACTGTCTATTAATTATAATATGTTACGTACTGCTAGTAGGTTTTTGAGGTCATTAAGAAATCGAATTCAAACACCGAAATACCGTTACTAAAATTTAAAAAATCTAAAAGCGTTTCTACTATCGAAATGATATCCAAAACGTCTTAGATTGTTTGCCAGAGCGTTTACAGGCTCTAGCATGCCATTTTGTCTACTACTCAAATAGTGGGTGCCATTCTGAAGCATTTAAAATTAGTTAGCAGTTGTTTCTGTACATTCTTTAGCATTCTGCAATTACTGTCTATTAATTATAATATGTTACGTACTGCTAGTAGCATTTTGAGGTGATTAAGAAAACGCATTCAAACACCGAAATACCGTTACTAAAATTGAAAGAATCTAAGAGCGTTTCTACTATCGAAATAAATTCTAAAACGTCTCAGATAGTCCGCCAGAGCGTTTACAGGCTCTAGCATGCCATTTTGTCTACTTCTAAAATAGTAGGTGCCATTCTGATGCATTTAAAATTAGTTTACAGTTGTTTCTGTACAATCTTTAGCATTCTGCAATTACTGTCTATTAATTATAATATGTTACGTACTGCTAGTAGGATTTTGAGGTCATTAAGAAATCGAATTCAAACACCGAAATACCGTTACTAAAATTTAAAAAATCTAAAAGCGTTTCTACTATCGAAATGATATCCAAAACGTCTTAGATTGTTTGCCAGAGCGTTTACAGGCTCTAGCATGCCATTTTGTCTACTACTCAAATAGTGGGTGCCATTCTAAAGCATTTAAAATTAGTTAGCAGTTGTTTCTGTACATTCTTTAGCATTCTGCAATTACTGTCTATTAATTATAATATGTTACGTACTGCTAGTAGCATTTTGAGGTGATTAAGAAATCGCATTCAAACACCGAAATACCGTTACTAAAATTTAAAAATCTAAGAGCGTTTCTACTATCGAAATAAATTCCAAAGCGTCTCAGATAGTCCGCCAGAGCGTTTACAGGCTCTAGCATGCCATTTTGTCTACTTCTAAAATAGTAGGTGCCATTCTGATGCATTTAAAATTAGTTAACAGTTGTTTCTGTACAATCTTTAGCATTCTGCAATTACTGTCTATTAATTATAATATGTTACGTACTGCTAGTAGGATTTTGAGGTCATTAAGAAATCGAATTCAAACACCGAAATACCGTTACTAAAATTTAAAAAATCTAAAAGCGTTTCTACTATCGAAATGATATCCAAAACGTCTTAGATTGTTTGCCAGAGCGTTTACAGGCTCTAGCATGCCATTTTGTCTAATACTCAAATAGTGGGTGCCATTCTGAAGCATTTAAAATTAGTTAACAGTTGTTTCTGTACAATCTTTAGCATTCTGCAATTACTGTCTATTAATTATAATATGTTACGTACTGCTAGTAGGATTTTGAGGTCATTAAGAAATCGCTCTCAAACACCGAAATAGCGTTACTAAAATTTAAAAATCTAAGAGCGTTTCTACTATCGAAATAAATTCCAAAACGTCTCAGATAGTCCGCCAGAGCGTTTACAGGCTCTAGCATGCCATTTTGTCTACTTCTAAAATAGTAGGTGCCATTCTGATGCATTTAAAATTAGTTAACAGTTGTTTCTGTACAATCTTTAGCATTCTGCAATTACTGTCTATTAATTATAATATGTTACGTACTGCTAGTAGCATTTTGAGGTGATTAAGAAATCGCATTCAAACACCGAAATACCGTTACTAAAATTTAAAAAATCTAAAAGCCTTTCTACTATCGAAATGATATCCAAAACGTCTTAGATTGTTTGCCAGAGCGTTTACAGGGTCTAGCATGCCATTTTGTCTACTACTCAAATAGTGGGTGCCATTCTGAAGCATTTAAAATTAGTTAGCAGTTGTTTCTGTACATTCTTTAGCATTCTGCCATTACTGTCTATTAATTATAATATGTTACGTACTGCTAGTAGCATTTTGAGGTGATTAAGAAATCGCATTCAAACACCGAAATACCGTTACTAAAATTTAAAAATCTAAGAGCGTTTCTACTATCGAAATAAATTCCAAAACGTCTCAGATAGTCCGCCAGAGCGTTTACAGGCTCTAGCATGCCATTTTGTCTACTTCTAAAATAGTAGGTGCCATTCTGATGCATTTAAAATTAGTTTACAGTTGTTTCTGTACAATCTTTAGCATTCTGCAATTACTGTCTATTAATTATAATATGTTACGTACTGCTAGTAGGTTTTTGAGGTCATTAAGAAATCGAATTCAAACACCGAAATACCGTTACTAAAATTTAAAAAATCTAAAAGCGTTTCTACTATCGAAATGATATCCAAAACGTCTTAGATTGTTTGCCAGAGCGTTTACAGGCTCTAGCATGCCATTTTATCTACTACTCAAATAGTGGGTGCCATTCTGAAGCATTTAAAATTAGTTAGCAGTTGTTTCTGTACATTCTTTAGCATTCTGCAATTACTGTCTATTAATTATAATATGTTACGTACTGCTAGTAGCATTTTGAGGTGATTAAGAAAACGCATTCAAACACCGAAATACCGTTACTAAAATTGAAAGAATCTAAGAGCGTTTCTACTATCGAAATAAATTCTAAAACGTCTCAGATAGTCCGCCAGAGCGTTTACAGGCTCTAGCATGCCATTTTGTCTACTTCTAAAATAGTAGGTGCCATTCTGATGCATTTAAAATTAGTTTACAGTTGTTTCTGTACAATCTTTAGCATTCTGCAATTACTGTCTATTAATTATAATATGTTACGTACTGCTAGTAGGATTTTGAGGTCATTAAGAAATCGAATTCAAACACCGAAATACCGTTACTAAAATTTAAAAAATCTAAAAGCGTTTCTACTATCGAAATGATATCCAAAACGTCTTAGATTGTTTGCCAGAGCGTTTACAGGCTCTAGCATGCCATTTTGTCTACTACTCAAATAGTGGGTGCCATTCTGAAGCATTTAAAATTAGTTAGCAGTTGTTTCTGTACATTCTTTAGCATTCTGCAATTACTGTCTATTAATTATAATATGTTACGTACTGCTAGTAGCATTTTGAGGTAATTAAGAAATCGCATTCAAACACCGAAATACCGTTACTAAAATTTAAAAATCTAAGAGCGTTTCTACTATCGAAATAAATTCCAAAGCGTCTCAGATAGTCCGCCAGAGCGTTTACAGGCTCTAGCATGCCATTTTGTCTACTTCTAAAATAGTAGGTGCCATTCTGATGCATTTAAAATTAGTTAACAGTTGTTTCTGTACAATCTTTAGCATTCTGCAATTACTGTCTATTAATTATAATATGTTACGTACTGCTAGTAGGATTTTGAGGTCATTAAGAAATCGAATTCAAACACCGAAATACCGTTACTAAAATTTAAAAAATCTAAAAGCGTTTCTACTATCGAAATGATATCCAAAACGTCTTAGATTGTTTGCCAGAGCGTTTACAGGCTCTAGCATGCCATTTTGTCTACTACTCAAATAGTGGGTGCCATTCTGAAGCATTTAAAATTAGTTAACAGTTGTTTCTGTACAATCTTTAGCATTCTGCAATTACTGTCTATTAATTATAATATGTTACGTACTGCTAGTAGGATTTTGAGGTCATTAAGAAATCGCTCTCAAACACCGAAATAGCGTTACTAAAATTTAAAAATCTAAGAGCGTTTCTACTATCGAAATAAATTCCAAAACGTCTCAGATAGTCCGCCAGAGCGTTTACAGGCTCTAGCATGCCATTTTGTCTACTTCTAAAATAGTAGGTGCCATTCTGATGCATTTAAAATTAGTTAACAGTTGTTTCTGTACAATCTTTAGCATTCTGCAATTACTGTCTATTAATTATAATATGTTACGTACTGCTAGTAGGATTTTGAGGTCATTAAGAAATCGCATTCAAACACCGAAATACCGTTACTAAAATTTAAAAAATCTAAAAGCGTTTCTACTATCGAAATGATATCCAAAACGTCTTAGATTGTTTGCCAGAGCGTTTACAGGGTCTAGCATGCCATTTTGTCTACTACTCAAATAGTGGGTGCCATTCTGAAGCATTTAAAATTAGTTAGCAGTTGTTTCTGTACATTCTTTAGCATTCTGCAATTACTGTCTATTAATTATAATATGTTACGTACTGCTAGTAGCATTTTGAGGTGATTAAGAAATCGCATTCAAACACCGAAATACCGTTACTAAAATTAAAAAATCTAAAAGCGTTTCTACTATCGAAATGATATCCAAAACGTCTTAGATTGTTTGCCAAAGCGTTTACAGGCTCTAGCATGCTATTTTGTCTACTACTCAAGTAGTGGGTGCCATTCTGAAGCATTTAAAATTAGTTAGCAGTTGTTTCTGTACATTCTTTAGCATTCTGCAATTACTGTCTATTAATTATAATATTTTACGTACTGCTAGTAGCATTTTGAGGTGATTAAGAAATCGCATTCAAACACCGAAATACCGTTACTAGAATTGAAAGAATCTAAGAGCGTTTCTACTATCGAAATAAATTCCAAAACGTTTCAGATAGTCCGCCAGAGCGTTTACAGGCTCTAGCATGCCATTTTGTCTACTTCTAAAATAGTAGGTGCCATTCTGATGCATTTAAAATTAGTTTACAGTTGTTTCTGTACAATCTTTAGCATTCTGCAATTACTGTCTATTAATTATAATATGTTACGTACTGCTAGTAGGATTTTGAGGTCATTAAGAAATCGAATTCAAACACCGAAATACCGTTACTAAAATTTAAAAAATCTAAAAGCGTTTCTACTATCGAAATGATATCCAAAACGTCTTAGATTGTTTGCCAGAGCGTTTACAGGCTCTAGCATGCCATTTTGTCTACTACTCAAATAGTGGGTGCCATTCTGAAGCATTTAAAATTAGTTAGCAGTTGTTTCTGTACATTCTTTAGCATTCTGCAATTACTGTCTATTAATTATAATATGTTACGTACTGCTAGTAGCATTTTGAGGTGATTAAGAAATCGCATTCAAACACCGAAATACCGTTACTAAAATTTAAAAATCTAAGAGCGTTTCTACTATCGAAATAAATTCCAAAACGTCTCAGATAGTCCGCCAGAGCGTTTACAGGCTCTAGCATGCCATTTTGTCTACTTCTAAAATAGTAGGTGCCATTCTGAAGCATTTAAAATTAGTTTACAGTTGTTTCTGTACAATCTTTAGCATTCTGCAATTACTGTCTATTAATTATAATATGTTACGTACTGCTAGTAGGATTTTGAGGTCATTAAGAAATCGCTCTCAAACACCGAAATAGCGTTACTAAAATTTAAAAATCTAAGAGCGTTTCTACTATCGAAATAAATTCCAAAACGTCTCAGATAGTCCGCCAGAGCGTTTACAGGCTCTAGCATGCCATTTTGTCTACTTCTAAAATAGTAGGTGCCATTCTGATGCATTTAAAATTAGTTAACAGTTGTTTCTGTACAATCTTTAGCATTCTGCAATTACTGTCTATTAATTATAATATGTTACGTACTGCTAGTAGGATTTTGAGGTCATTAAGAAATCGCATTCAAACACCGAAATACCGTTACTAAAATTTAAAAAATCTAAAAGCGTTTCTACTATCGAAATGATATCCAAAACGTCTTAGATTGTTTGCCAGAGCGTTTACAGGGTCTAGCATGCCATTTTGTCTACTACTCAAATAGTGGGTGCCATTCTGAAGCATTTAAAATTAGTTAGCAGTTGTTTCTGTACATTCTTTAGCATTCTGCAATTACTGTCTATTAATTATAATATGTTACGTACTGCTAGTAGCATTTTGAGGTGATTAAGAAATCGCATTCAAACACCGAAATACCGTTACTAAAATTAAAAAATCTAAAAGCGTTTCTACTATCGAAATGATATCCAAAACGTCTTAGATTGTTTGCCAAAGCGTTTACAGGCTCTAGCATGCCATTTTGTCTACTACTCAAGTAGTGGGTGCCATTCTGAAGCATTTAAAATTAGTTAGCAGTTGTTTCTGTACATTCTTTAGCATTCTGCAATTACTGTCTATTAATTATAATATTTTACGTACTGCTAGTAGCATTTTGAGGTGATTAAGAAATCGCATTCAAACACCGAAATACCGTTACTAGAATTGAAAGAATCTAAGAGCGTTTCTACTATCGAAATAAATTCCAAAACGTTTCAGATAGTCCGCCAGAGCGTTTACAGGCTCTAGCATGCCATTTTGTCTACTTCTAAAATAGTAGGTGCCATTCTGATGCATTTAAAATTAGTTTACAGTTGTTTCTGTACAATCTTTAGCATTCTGCAATTACTGTCTATTAATTATAATATGTTACGTACTGCTAGTAGGATTTTGAGGTCATTAAGAAATCGAATTCAAACACCGAAATACCGTTACTAAAATTTAAAAAATCTAAAAGCGTTTCTACTATCGAAATGATATCCAAAACGTCTTAGATTGTTTGCCAGAGCGTTTACAGGCTCTAGCATGCCATTTTGTCTACTACTCAAATAGTGGGTGCCATTCTGAAGCATTTAAAATTAGTTAGCAGTTGTTTCTGTACATTCTTTAGCATTCTGCAATTACTGTCTATTAATTATAATATGTTACGTACTGCTAGTAGCATTTTGAGGTGATTAAGAAATCGCATTCAAACACCGAAATACCGTTACTAAAATTTAAAAATCTAAGAGCGTTTCTACTATCGAAATAAATTCCAAAACGTCTCAGATAGTCCGCCAGAGCGTTTACAGGCTCTAGCATGCCATTTTGTCTACTTCTAAAATAGTAGGTGCCATTCTGATGCATTTAAAATTAGTTTACAGTTGTTTCTGTACAATCTTTAGCATTCTGCAATTACTGTCTATTAATTATAATATGTTACGTACTGCTAGTAGGATTTTGAGGTCATTAAGAAATCGCTCTCAAACACCGAAATAGCGTTACTAAAATTTAAAAATCTAAGAGCGTTTCTACTATCAAAATAAATTCCAAAACGTCTCAGATAGTCCGCCAGAGCGTTTACAGGCTCTAGCATGCCATTTTGTCTACTTCTAAAATAGTAGGTGCCATTCTGATGCATTTAAAATTAGTTAACAGTTGTTTCTGTACAATCTTTAGCATTCTGCAATTTCTGTCTATTAATTATAATATGTTACGTACTGCTAGTAAGATTTTGAGGTCATTAAGAAATCGCATTCAAACACCGAAATAGCGTTACTAAAATTTAAAAATCTAAGAGCGTTTCTACTATCGAAATAAATTCCAAAACGTCTCAGATAGTCCGCCAGAGCGTTTACAGGCTCTAGCATGCCATTTTGTCTACTTCTAAAATAGTAGGTGCCATTCTGATGCATTTAAAATTAGTTAACAGTTGTTTCTGTACAATCTTTAGCATTCTGCAATTACTGTCTATTAATTATAATATGTTACGTACTGCTAGTAGCATTTTGAGGTGATTAAGAAATCGCATTCAAACACCGAAATACCGTTACTAAAATTTAAAAAATCTAAAAGCCTTTCTACTATCGAAATGATATCCAAAACGTCTTAGATTGTTTGCCAGAGCGTTTACAGGGTCTAGCATGCCATTTTGTCTACTACTCAAATAGTGGGTGCCATTCTGAAGCATTTAAAATTAGTTAGCAGTTGTTTCTGTACATTCTTTAGCATTCTGCCATTACTGTCTATTAATTATAATATGTTACGTACCCTTAGTAGCATTTTGAGGTAATTAAGAAATCGCATTCAAACACCGAAATACCGTTACTAAAATTTAAAAAATCTAAAAGCGTTTCTACTATCGAAATGATATCCAAAACGTCTTAGATTGTTTGCCAGAGCGTTTACAGGGTCTAGCATGCCATATTGTCTACTACTCAAATAGTGGGTGCCATTCTGAAGCATTTAAAATTAGTTAGCAGTTGTTTCTGTACATTCTTTAGCATTCTGCAATTACTGTCTATTAATTATAATATGTTACGTACTGCTAGTAGCATTTTGAGGTGATTAAGAAATCGCATTCAAACACCGAAATACCGTTACTAAAATTGAAAGAATCTAAGAGCGTTTCTACTATCGAAATAAATTCCAAAACGTCTCAGATAGTCCGCCAGAGCGTTTACAGGCTCTAGCATGCCATTTTGTCTACTTCTAAAATAGTAGGTGCCATTCTGATGCATTTAAAATTAGTTTACAGTTGTTTCTGTACAATCTTTAGCATTCTGCAATTACTGTCTATTAATTATAATATGTTACGTACTGCTAGTAGGATTTTGAGGTCATTAAGAAATCGAATTCAAACACCGAAATACCGTTACTAAAATTTAAAAAATCTAAAAGCGTTTCTACTATCGAAATGATATCCAAAACGTCTTAGATTGTTTGCCAGAGCGTTTACAGGCTCTAGCATGCCATTTTGTCTACTACTCAAATAGTGGGTGCCATTCTGAAGCATTTAAAATTAGTTAGCAGTTGTTTCTGTACATTCTTTAGCATTCTGCAATTACTGTCTATTAATTATAATATGTTACGTACTGCTAGTAGCATTTTGAGGTGATTAAGAAATCGCATTCAAACACCGAAATACCGTTACTAAAATTTAAAAATCTAAGAGCGTTTCTACTATCGAAATAAATTCCAAAACGTCTCAGATAGTCCGCCAGAGCGTTTACAGGCTCTAGCATGCCATTTTGTCTACTTCTAAAATAGTAGGTGCCATTCTGATGCATTTAAAATTAGTTTACAGTTGTTTCTGTACAATCTTTAGCATTCTGCAATTACTGTCTATTAATTATAATATGTTACGTACTGCTAGTAGGATTTTGAGGTCATTAAGAAATCGCTCTCAAACACCGAAATAGCGTTACTAAAATTTAAAAATCTAAGAGCGTTTCTACTATCGAAATAAATTCCAAAACGTCTCAGATAGTCCGCCAGAGCGTTTACAGGCTCTAGCATGCCATTTTGTCTACTTCTAAAATAGTAGGTGCCATTCTGATGCATTTAAAATTAGTTAACAGTTGTTTCTGTACAATCTTTAGCATTCTGCAATTTCTGTCTATTAATTATAATATGTTACGTACTGCTAGTAAGATTTTGAGGTCATTAAGAAATCGCATTCAAACACCGAAATAGCGTTACTAAAATTTAAAAATCTAAGAGCGTTTCTACTATCGAAATAAATTCCAAAACGTCTCAGATAGTCCGCCAGAGCGTTTACAGGCTCTAGCATGCCATTTTGTCTACTTCTAAAATAGTAGGTGCCATTCTGATGCATTTAAAATTAGTTAACAGTTGTTTCTGTACAATCTTTAGCATTCTGCAATTACTGTCTATTAATTATAATATGTTACGTACTGCTAGTAGCATTTTGAGGTGATTAAGAAATCGCATTCAAACACCGAAATACCGTTACTAAAATTTAAAAAATCTAAAAGCCTTTCTACTATCGAAATGATATCCAAAACGTCTTAGATTGTTTGCCAGAGCGTTTACAGGGTCTAGCATGCCATTTTGTCTACTACTCAAATAGTGGGTGCCATTCTGAAGCATTTAAAATTAGTTAGCAGTTGTTTCTGTACATTCTTTAGCTTTCTGCCATTACTGTCTATTAATTATAATATGTTACGTACCCTTAGTAGCATTTTGAGGTAATTAAGAAATCGCATTCAAACACCGAAATACCGTTACTAAAATTTAAAAAATCTAAAAGCGTTTCTACTATCGAAATGATATCCAAAACGTCTTAGATTGTTTGCCAGAGCGTTTACAGGGTCTAGCATGCCATTTTGTCTACTACTCAAATAGTGGGTGCCATTCTGAAGCATTTAAAATTAGTTAGCAGTTGTTTCTGTACATTCTTTAGCATTCTGCAATTACTGTCTATTAATTATAATATGTTACGTACTGCTAGTAGCATTTTGAGGTGATTAAGAAATCGCATTCAAACACCGAAATACCGTTACTAAAATTAAAAAATCTAAAAGCGTTTCTACTATCGAAATGATATCCAAAACGTCTTAGATTGTTTGCCAGAGCGTTTACAGGCTCTAGCATGCCATTTCGTCTACTACTCAAATAGTAGGTGCCATTCTGAAGCATTTAAAATTAGTTAGCAGTTGTTTCTGTACATTCTTTAGCATTCTGCAATTACTGTCTATTAATTATAATATGTTACGTACTGCTAGTAGCATTTTGAGGTGATTAAGAAATCGCATTCAAACACCGAAATACCGTTACTAAAATTGAAAGAATCTAAGAGCGTTTCTACTATCGAAATAAATTCCAAAACGTCTCAGATAGTCCGCCAGAGCGTTTACAGGCTCTAGCATGCCATTTTGTCTACTTCTAAAATAGTAGGTGCCATTCTGATGCATTTAAAATTAGTTTACAGTTGTTTCTGTACAATCTTTAGCATTCTGCAATTACTGTCTATTAATTATAATATGTTACGTACTGCTAGTAGGATTTTGAGGTCATTAAGAAATCGAATTCAAACACCGAAATACCGTTACTAAAATTTAAAAAATCTAAAAGCGTTTCTACTATCGAAATGATATCCAAAACGTCTTAGATTGTTTGCCAGAGCGTTTACAGGCTCTAGCATGCCATTTTGTCTACTACTCAAATAGTGGGTGCCATTCTAAAGCATTTAAAATTAGTTAGCAGTTGTTTCTGTACATTCTTTAGCATTCTGCAATTACTGTCTATTAATTATAATATGTTACGTACTGCTAGTAGCATTTTGAGGTGATTAAGAAATCGCATTCAAACACCGAAATACCGTTACTAAAATTTAAAAATCTAAGAGCGTTTCTACTATCGAAATAATTTCCAAAACGTCTCAGATAGTCCGCCAGAGCGTTTACAGGCTCTAGCATGCCATTTTGTCTACTTCTAAAATAGTAGGTGCCATTCTGATGCATTTAAAATTAGTTTACAGTTGTTTCTGTACAATCTTTAGCATTCTGCAATTACTGTCTATTAATTATAATATGTTACGTACTGCTAGTAGGATTTTGAGGTCATTAAGAAATCGAATTCAAACACCGAAATACCGTTACTAAAATTTACAAAATCTAAAAGCGTTTCTACTATCGAAATGATGTCCAAAACGTCTTAGATTGTTTGCCAGAGCGTTTACAGGCTCTAGCATGCCATTTTGTCTACTACTCAAATAGTGGGTGCCATTCTGAAGCATTTAAAATTAGTTAGCAGTTGTTTCTGTACATTCTTTAGCATTCTGCAATTACTGTCTATTAATTATAATATGTTACGTACTGCTAGTAGCATTTTGAGGTGATTAAGAAATCGCATTCAAACACCGAAATACCGTTACTAAAATTGAAAGAATCTAAGAGCGTTTCTACTATCGAAATAAATTCCAAAACGTCTCAGATAGTCCGCCAGAGCGTTTACAGGCTCTAGCATGCCATTTTGTCTACTTCTAAAATAGTAGGTGCCATTCTGATGCATTTAAAATTAGTTTACAGTTGTTTCTGTACAATCTTTAGCATTCTGCAATTACTGTCTATTAATTATAATATGTTACGTACTGCTAGTAGGATTTTGAGGTCATTAAGAAATCGAATTCAAACACCGAAATACCGTTACTAAAATTTAAAAAATCTAAAAGCGTTTCTACTATCGAAATGATATCCAAAACGTCTTAGATTGTTTGCCAGAGCGTTTACAGGCTCTAGCATGCCATTTTGTCTACTACTCAAATAGTGGGTGCCATTCTGAAGCATTTAAAATTAGTTAGCAGTTGTTTCTGTACATTCTTTAGCATTCTGCAATTACTGTCTATTAATTATAATATGTTACGTACTGCTAGTAGCATTTTGAGGTGATTAAGAAATCGCATTCAAACACCGAAATACCGTTACTAAAATTTAAAAATCTAAGAGCGTTTCTACTATCGAAATAAATTCCAAAACGTCTCAGATAGTCCGCCAGAGCGTTTACAGGCTCTAGCATGCCATTTTGACTACTTCTAAAATAGTAGGTGCCATTCTGATGCATTTAAAATTAGTTTACAGTTGTTTCTGTACAATCTTTAGCATTCTGCAATTACTGTCTATTAATTATAATATGTTACGTACTGCTAGTAGGATTTTGAGGTCATTAAGAAATCGAATTCAAACACCGAAATACCGTTACTAAAATTTAAAAAATCTAAAAACGTTTCTACTATCGAAATGATATCCAAAACGTCTTAGATTGTTTGCCAGAGCGTTTACAGGGTCTAGCATGCCATTTTGTCTACTACTCAAATAGTGGGTGCCATTCTGAAGCATTTAAAATTAGTTAACAGTTGTTTCTGTACAATCTTTAGCATTCTGCAATTACTGTCTATTAATTATAATATGTTACGTACTGCTAGTAGGATTTTGAGGTCATTAAGAAATCGCTCTCAAACACCGAAATAGCGTTACTAAAATTTAAAAATCTAAGAGCGTTTCTACTATCGAAATAAATTCCAAAACGTCTCAGATAGTCCGCCAGAGCGTTTACAGGCTCTAGCATGCCATTTTGTCTACTTCTAAAATAGTAGGTGCCATTCTGATGCATTTAAAATTAGTTAACAGTTGTTTCTGTACAATCTTTAGCATTCTGCAATTACTGTCTATTAATTATAATATGTTACGTACTGCTAGTAGGATTTTGAGGTAATGAAGAAATCGCATTCAAACACCGAAATACCGTTACTAAAAT
Organism: Agriotes lineatus; assembly: GCA_940337035.1. Classification (NCBI taxonomy): domain Eukaryota; kingdom Metazoa; phylum Arthropoda; class Insecta; order Coleoptera; family Elateridae; genus Agriotes; species Agriotes lineatus. The sequence continues at coordinate 54,532 of CALNHX010003454.1, read as the reverse complement.
TTATAAAATCTAAAAGCGTTTCTACTATCGAAATGATATCCAAAACGTCTTAGATTGTTTGCCAGAGCGTTTACAGGGTCTAGCATGCCATTTTGTCTACTACTCAAATAGTGGGTGCCATTCTGAAGCATTTAAAATTAGTTAGCAGTTGTTTCTGTACATTCTTTAGCATTCTGCAATTACTGTCTATTAATTATAATATGTTACGTACTGCTAGTAGCATTTTGAGGTGATTAAGAAATCGCATTCAAACACCGAAATACCGTTACTAAAATTAAAAAATCTAAAAGCGTTTCTACTATCGAAATGATATCCAAAACGTCTTAGATTGTTTGCCAGAGCGTTTACAGGCTCTAGCATGCCATTTTGTCTACTACTCAAATAGTGGGTGCCATTCTGAAGCATTTAAAATTAGTTAGCAGTTGTTTCTGTACATTCTTTAGCATTCTGCAATTACTGTCTATTAATTATAATATGTTACGTACTGCTAGTAGCATTTTGAGGTGATTAAGAAATCGCATTCAAACACCGAAATACCGTTACTAAAATTGAAAGAATCTAAGAGCGTTTCTACTATCGAAATAAATTCCAAAACGTCTCAGATAGTCCGCCAGAGCGTTTACAGGCTCTAGCATGCCATTTTGTCTACTTCTAAAATAGTAGGTGCCATTCTGATGCATTTATAATTAGTTTACAGTTGTTTCTGTACAATCTTTAGCATTCTGCAATTACTGTCTATTAATTATAATATGTTACGTACTGCTAGTAGGATTTTGAGGTCATTAAGAAATCGAATTCAAACACCGAAATACCGTTACTAAAATTTAAAAAATCTAAAAGCGTTTCTACTATCGAAATGATATCCAAAACGTCTTAGATTGTTTGCCAGAGCGTTTACAGGCTCTAGCATGCCATTTTGTCTACTACTCAAATAGTGGGTGACATTCTGAAGCATTTAAAATTAGTTAGCAGTTGTTTCTGTACATTCTTTAGCATTCTGCAATTACTGTCTATTAATTATAATATGTTACGTACTGCTAGTAGCATTTTGAGGTGATTAAGAAATCGCATTCAAACACCGAAATACCGTTACTAAAATTTAAAAATCTAAGAGCGTTTCTACTATCGAAATAAATTCCAAAACGTCTCAGATAGTTCGCCAGAGCGTTTACAGGCTCTAGCATGCCATTTTGTCTACTTCTAAAATAGTAGGTGCCATTCTGATGCATTTAAAATTAGTTTACAGTTGTTTCTGTACAATCTTTAGCATTCTGCAATTACTGTCTATTAATTATAATATGTTACGTACTGCTAGTAGGTTTTTGAGGTCATTAAGAAATCGAATTCAAACACCGAAATACCGTTACTAAAATTTAAAAAATCTAAAAGCGTTTCTACTATCGAAATGATATCCAAAACGTCTTAGATTGTTTGCCAGAGCGTTTACAGGCTCTAGCATGCCATTTTGTCTACTACTCAAATAGTGGGTGCCATTCTGAAGCATTTAAAATTAGTTAGCAGTTGTTTCTGTACATTCTTTAGCATTCTGCAATTACTGTCTATTAATTATAATATGTTACGTACTGCTAGTAGCATTTTGAGGTGATTAAGAAATCGCATTCAAACACCGAAATACCGTTACTAAAATTGAAAGAATCTAAGAGCGTTTCTACTATCGAAATAAATTCCAAAACGTCTCAGATAGTCCGCCAGAGCGTTTACAGGCTCTAGCATGCCATTTTGTCTACTTCTAAAATAGTAGGTGCCATTCTGATGCATTTAAAATTAGTTTACAGTTGTTTCTGTACAATCTTTAGCATTCTGCAATTACTGTCTATTAATTATAATATGTTACGTACTGCTAGTAGGATTTTGAGGTCATTAAGAAATCGAATTCAAACACCGAAATACCGTTACTAAAATTTAAAAAATCTAAAAGCGTTTCTACTATTGAAATGATATCCAAAACGTCTTAGATTGTTTGCCAGAGCGTTTACAGGGTCTAGCATGCCATTTTGTCTACTACTCAAATAGTGGGTGCCATTCTGATGCATTTAAAATTAGTTAACAGTTGTTTCTGTACAATCTTTAGCATTCTGCAATTACTGTCTATTAATTATAATATGTTACGTACTGCTAGTAGGATTTTGAGGTCATTAAGAAATCGCATTCAAACACCGAAATAGCGTTACTAAAATTTAAAAATCTAAGAGCGTTTCTACTATCGAAATAAATTCCAAAACGTCTCAGATAGTCCGCCAGAGCGTTTACAGGCTCTAGCATGCCATTTTGTCTACTTCTAAAATAGTAGGTGCCATTCTGATGCATTTAAAATTTGTTAACAGTTGTTTCTGTACAATCTTTAGCATTCTGCAATTACTGTCTATTAATTATAATATGTTACGTACTGCTAGTAGCATTATGATGTCATTAAGAAATCGCATTCAAACACCGAAATACCGTTACTAAAATTTAAAAAATCTAAAAGCGTTTCTACTATCGAAATGATATCCAAAACGTCTCAGATAGTCCGCCAGAGCGTTTACAGGCTTGGCTTGGCTCGGCTAGGCTCGGCTCGGCTCGGCTCGGCTCGGCTCGGCTCGGCTCGGCTCGGCTCGGCTCGGCTCGGCTCGGCTCGGCTCGGCTCGGCTCGGCTCGGCTCGGCTCGGCTCGGCTCGGCTCGGCTCGGTTCGGCTCGGCTCGGCTCGGCTCGGCTCGGCTCGGCTCGTCTCGGCTCGGCTCGGCTCGGCTCGGCTCGGCTCGGCTCGGCTCGGCTCGGCTCGGCTCGGCTCGGCTCGGCTCGGCTCGGCTCGGCTCGGCTCGGCTCGGCTCGGCTCGGCTCGGCTCGGCTCGGCTCGGCTCGGCTCGGCTCGGCTCGGCTCGGCTCGGTTTGGCTTGGTTTGGGATGGCTTGGCTTGGCTTGGCTTGACTTGGCTTAGCTTGGGTTGGCTTGGATTGGCTTGGCTTGGCTTGGCTTGGCTTGGCTTGGCTTGGCTTGGCTTGGCTTGGTTTTGCTTGGCTTGGGATGGCTTGGCTTGGTTTGGCCGTGCTTGGCCTGGCCTGGCCTGGCTTGGCTTTTCTTGGCTTGGCTTGGCTTGGCTTGGCTTGGCTTGGCTTGGCTTGGCTTGGCTTGGCTTGGCTTGGCTTGGCTTGGCTTGGCTTGGCTTGGCTTGGCTTGGCTTGGCTTGGCTTGGCTTGGCTTGGCTTGGCTTGGCTTGGCTTGGCTTGGCTTGGCTTGGCTTGGCTTGGCTTGGCTTGGCTTGGCTTGGCTTGGCTTGGCTTGGCTTGGCTTGGCTTGGCTTGGCTTGGCTTGGCTTGGCTTGGCTTGGCTTGGCTTGGCTTGGCTTGGCTTGGCTTGGCTTGGCTTGGCTTGGCTTGGCTTGGCTTGGCTTGGCTTGGCTTGGCTTGGCTTGGCTTGGCTTGGCTTGGCTTGGCTTGGCTTGGCTTGGCTTGGCTTGGCTTGGCTTGGCTTGGCTTGGCTTGGCTTGGCTTGGCTTGGCTTGGCTTGGCTTGGCTTGGCTTGGCTTGGCTTGGCTTGGCTTGGCTTGGCTTGGCTTGGATTGGCTTGGCTTGGCTTGGCTTGGCTTGGGTTGGCTTGGCTTGGCCTTGGTTGGCTTGGCTTGGTTTGGTTTAACTTGGCTTGGCTTGGCTTGGCTTGGCTTGGCTTGGCTTGGCTTGGCTTGGCTTGGCTTTGGCTTGGCTTGGCTTGGCTTGGATTGGCTTGGCTTGGCTTGGCTTGGATTGGCTTGGCTTGGCTTGGCTTGGCTTGGCTTGGCTTGGCTTGGCTTGGCTTGGCTTGGCTTGGCTTGGCTTGGCTTGGCCTGGCCTGGCCTGGCCTGGATTGGCTTGGCTTGGCTTGGCTTGGCCTGGCCTGGCCTGGCCTGGCCTGGATTGGCTTGGCTTGGCTTGGCTTGGCTTGGCTTGGCTTGGCCTGGCCTGGCCTGGCCTGGATTGGCTTGGCTTGGCTTGGCTTGGCCTGGCCTGGCCTGGCCTGGCCTGGATTGGCTTGGCTTGGCTTGGCTTGGCTTGGCTTGGCTTGGCCTGGCCTGGCCTGGCCTGGCGTGGCTTGGCTTGGCTTGGCTTGGCTTGGCTTGGCTTGGCTTGGCTTGGCTTGGCTTGGCTTGGCTTGGCTTGGCTTGGCTTGGCTTGGCTTGGCCTTGGTTGGCTTGGCTTGGTTTGGTTTAACTTGGCTTGGCTTGGCTTGGCTTGGCTTGGCTTGGCTTGGTTTGGCTTGGCTTGGCCTTGGTTGGCTTGGATTGGTTTGGTTTAACTTGGCTTGGCTTGGCTTGGCTTGGCTTGGCTTGGCTTGGCTTGGCTTGGCTTGGCTTGGCTTGGCTTGGCTTGGCTTGGCTTGGCTTGGCTTGGCTTGGCTTGGATTGGCTTGGCTTGGCTTGGCTTGGCTTGGGTTGGCTTGGCTTGGCCTTGGTTGGCTTGGCTTGGCTTGGCTTGGCTTGGCTTGGCTTGGCTTGGCTTGGCTTGGCTTGGCTTGGCTTGGCTTGGCTTGGCTTGGCTTGGCTTGGCTTGGCTTGGATTGGCTTGGCTTGGCTTGGCTTGGATTGGCTTGGCTTGGCTTGGCTTGGCTTGGCTTGGCTTGGCTTGGCTTGGCTTGGCTTGGCTTGGCTTGGCTTGGCCTGGCCTGGCCTGGCCTGGATTGGCTTGGCTTGGCTTGGCTTGGCCTGGCCTGGCCTGGCCTGTCCTGGATTGGCTTGGCTTGGCTTGGCTTGGCTTGGCTTGGTTTGGCCTGGCCTGGCCTGGCCTGGCCTGGCCTGGCGTGGCTTGGCTTGGCTTGGCTTGGCTTGGGTTGGCTTGGCTTGGCTTGGCTTGGCTTGGCTTGGCTTGGCTTGGCTTGGCTTGGCTTGGCTTGGCTTGGCTTGGCTTGGCTTGGCTTGGCTTGGCTTGGCTTGGCTTGGCTTGGCTTGGATTGGCTTGGCTTGTCTTGGCTTGTCTTGGCTTGGCTTGGCTTGGCTTGGCTTGGCTTGGCTTGGCTTGGGTTGGCTTGGCTTGGCCTTGGTTGGCTTGGCTTGGCTTGGCTTGGCTTGGCTTGGCTTGGCTTGGCTTGGCTTGGCTTGGCTTGGCTTGGCTTGGCTTGGCTTGGCTTGGCTTGGCTTGGCTTGGATTGGCTTGGCTTGGCTTGGCTTGGATTGGCTTGGCTTGGCTTGGCTTGGCTTGGCTTGGCTTGGCTTGGCTTGGCTTGGCTTGGCTTGGCTTGGCTTGGCCTGGCCTGGCCTGGCCTGGATTGGCTTGGCTTGGCTTGGCTTGACCTGGCCTGGCCTGGCCTGTCCTGGATTGGCTTGGCTTGGCTTGGCTTGGCTTGGCTTGGCTTGGCCTGGCCTGGCCTGGCCTGGCCTGGCCTGGCGTGGCTTGGCTTGGCTTGGCTTGGCTTGGCTTGGCTTGGCTTGGCTTGGCTTGGCTTGGCTTGGCTTGGCTTGGCTTGGCTTGGCTTGGCTTGGCTTGGCTTGGCTTGGCTTGGCTTGGCTTGGCTTGGCTTGGCTTGGATTGGCTTGGCTTGGCTTGGCTTGGCTTGGCTTGGCTTGGCTTGGGTTGGCTTGGCTTGGCTTGGCTTGGCTTGGCTTGGCTTGGTTTGGTTTGGCTTGGCTTGGGATGGCTTGGCTTGGTTTGGCCGTGCTTGGCCTGGCCTGGCCTGGCCTGGCCTGGCCTGGCTTGGCTTTTCTTGGCTTGGCTTGGCTTGGCTTGGCTTGGCTTGGCTTGGCTTGGCTTGGCTTCTCTTGGCTTGGCTTGGCTTCGCTTGGACTGGCTTGTCTTGGCTTGGCTTGGCTTGTCTTGGTTTGGCTTGTCTTGGCTTGGCTCGGCTGGGCTTGTCGTGGCTTGGCTTGGCTTGGCTTTGCTTGGCTTGGCTTGGCTTGGCTTGGCTTGTCTTGGCTTGGCTTGGCTTGGCTTGGCTGGGCTTGTCTTGGCTTGGCTTGGCTTGGCTTGGCTTGTCTTGGCTTGGCTTGGCTTGGCTTGGCTTGGCTTGGCTTCTCTTGGATTGGCTTGGCTTGGCTTGGCTTGGCTTGGCTTGGCTTGGCTTGGCTTGGCTTGGCTTGGCTTGGCTTGGCTTGGCTTGGCTTGGCTTGGCTTGGCTTGGCTTGGCTTGGCTTGGCTTGGCTTGGCTTGGCTTGGCTTGGCTTGGCTTGGCTTGGCTTGGCTTGGCTTGGCTTGGCTTGGCTTGGCTTGGCTTGGCTTGGCTTGGCTTGGCTTGGCTTGGCTTGGCTTGGCTTGGCTTGGCTTGGCTTGGCTTGGCTTGGCTTGGCTTGGCTTGGCTTGGCTTGGCTTGGCTTGGCTTGGCTTGGCTTGGCTTGGCTTGGCTTGGCTTGGCTTGGCTTGGCTTGGCTTGGCTTGGCTTGGCTTGGCTTGGCTTGGCTTGGCTTGGCTTGGCTTGGCTTGGCTTGGCTTGTCTTGGCTTGGCTTGGCTTGGCTTGGCTAGGCTTGGCTTGGCTTGGCTTGGCTTGGCTTGGCTTGGCTTGGCTTGGCTGGGCTTGGCTTGGCTTGGCTTGGCTTGGCTTGGCTTGGCTTGGCTTGGCTTGGCTTGGCTTCTCTTGGCTTGGCTTGGCTTGGCTTGGCTTGGCTTGGCTTGGCTTGGCTTGGCTTGGCTTGGCTTGGCTTGGCTTGGCTTGGGTTGGCCTAGCTTGGCTTGGCTTGGCTTGGCTTGGCTTGGCTTGGCTTGGCTTGGCTTGGCTTGGCTTGGCTTGGCTTGGCTTGGCTTGGCTTGGCTTGGCTTGGCTTGGCTTGGCTTGGCTTGGCTTGGCTTGGCTTGGCTTGGCTTGGCTTGGCTTGGCTTGGCTTGGCTTGGCTTGGCTTGGCTTGGCTTGGCTTGGCTTGGCTTGGCTTGGCTTGGCTTGGCTTGGCTTGGCTTGGCTTGGCTTGGCTTGGCTTGGCTTGGCTTGGCTTGGCTTGGCTTGGCTTGGCTTGGCTTGGCTTGGCTTGGCTTGGCTTGGCTTGGCTTGGCTTGGCTTGGCTTGGCTTGGCTTGGCTTGGCTTGGCTTGGCTTGGCTTGGCTTGGCTTGGCTTGGCTTGGCTTGGCTTGGCTTGGCTTGGCTTGGCTTGGCTTGGCTTGGCTTGGCTTGGCTTGGCTTGGCTTGGCTTGGCTTGGCTTGGCTTGGCTTGGCTTGGCTTGGCTTGGCTTGGCTTGGCTTGGCTTGGCTTGGCTTGGCTTGGCTTGGCTGGGCTGGGCTCGGCTCGGCTCGGCTCGGCTCGGCTCGGCTCGGCTTGGCTGGGCCTGGCTGGGCTTGGTTTGGCTTGGGTGGGCTTGGCTTGGCTTGGTTTGGCTTGGCTCTGCTTGGCTTGGCTTGGCTTGTCTTGGTTTGGCTTGGCTTCTCTTGGCTTGGCTTGGCTTCTCTTGGACTGGCTTGTCTTGGCTTGGCTTGGCTTGTCTTGGCTTGGCTTGGCTTGTCTTGGTTTGGCTTGGCTTCTCTTGGTTTGGCTTGGCTTCTCTTGGCTTGGCTTGGCTTCGCTTGGACTGGCTTGTCTTGGTTTGGCTTGGCTTCTCTTGGCTTGGCTTGGCTTCGCTTGGACTGGCTTGTCTTGGCTTGGCTTGGCTTGGCTTGGCTTGGCTTGGCTTGGCTTGGCTTGGCTTGGCTTGGCTTGGCTTGGCTTGGCTTGGCTTGGCTTGGCTTGGCTTGGCTTGGCTTGGCTTGGATTGTCTTGGCTTGGCTTGGCTTGGCTTGGCTAGGCTTGGCTTGGCTTGGCTTGGCTTGGCTTGGCTTGGCTTGGCTTGGCTTGGCTTGGCTTGGCTTGGCTTGGCTTGGCTTGGCTTGGCTTGGCTTGGCTTGGCTTGGCTTCTCTTGGCTTGGCTTGGCTTGGCTTGGCTTGGCTTGGCTTGGCTTGGCTTGGCTTGGCTTGGCTTGGCTTGGCTTGGCTTGGCTTGGCTTGGGTTGGCCTAGCTTGGCTTGGCTTGGCTTGGCTTGGCTTGGCTTGGCTTGGCTTGGCTTGGCTTGGCTTGGCTTGGCTTGGCTTGGCTTGGCTTGGCTTGGCTTGGCTTGGCTTGGCTTGGCTTGGCTTGGCTTGGCTTGGCTTGGCTTGGCTTGGCTTGGCTTGGCTTGGCTTGGCTTGGCTTGGCTTGGCTTGGCTTGGCTTGGCTTGGCTTGGCTTGGCTTGGCTTGGCTTGGCTTGGCTTGGCTTGGCTTGGCTTGGCTTGGCTTGGCTTGGCTTGGCTTGGCTTGGCTTGGCTTGGCTTGGCTTGGCTTGGCTTGGCTTGGCTTGGCTTGGCTTGGCTTGGCTTGGCTTGGCTTGGCTTGGCTTGGCTTGGCTTGGCTTGGCTTGGCTTGGCTTGGCTTGGCTTGGCTTGGCTTGGCTTGGCTTGGCTTGGCTGGGCTGGGCTCGGCTCGGCTCGGCTCGGCTCGGCTCGGCTCGGCTTGGCTGGGCCTGGCTGGGCTTGGTTTGGCTTGGGTGGGCTTGGCTTGGCTTGGTTTGGCTTGGCTCTGCTTGGCTTGGCTTGGCTTGTCTTGGTTTGGCTTGGCTTCTCTTGGCTTGGCTTGGCTTCGCTTGGACTGGCTTGTCTTGGCTTGGCTTGGCTTGTCTTGGCTTGGCTTGTCTTGGCTTGTCTTTGCTTGGCTTGGCTTGGCTTGGCTTGGCTTGTCTTGGCTTGGCTTGGCTTGGCTTGGCTTGGCTTGGCTTGGCTTGGCATGGCTTGGCCTGGCCTGGGTTGGCTTGGCTTGGCTTGGCTTGGCTTGGCTTTTCTTGGCTTGGCTTGGCTTGGCTTGGCTTGGCGTGGCCTGACCTGGCCTGGCCTGGCCTGGCCTGGCGTGGCTTGGCTTGGCTTGGCTTGGCTTGGCTTGGCTTGGCTTGGCTTGTCTTGGCTTGGCTTGGCTTGGCTTGGCTTGGCTTGGCTTGGCTTGTCTTGGCTTGGCTTGGCTTGGCTTGGCTTGTCTTGGCTTGGCTTGGCTTGGCTTGGCTTGGCTTGGCTTGGGTTGGTTTGGCTTGGCTTGGCTTGGCTTGGCTTGGCTTGGCTTGGCATGGCTTGGGTTGGCTTGGGTTGGCTTGGCTTGGGTTGGTTTGGCTTGGCTTGGGTTGGCTTGGCTTGGCTTGGCTTGACTTGGATTGGCTTGCCTTAAGTTGGCTTGCCTTGGTTTGGCTTGGCCTGGCTTGGTTTGGGTTGGGTTGGCTTGGCTTGGCTTGGCTTGGCTTCGCTTGTCTTGGATTGGCTTGGCTTGGCTTGGGTTGGTTTGGCTTGGCTTGGCTTGGCTTGGCTTGGCTTGGGTTGGCATGGCTTGGGTTGGCTTAGGTTGGCTTGGTTTGGGTTGGTTTGGCTTGGCTTGGGTTGGCTTGGCTTGGCTTGGCTTGGCTTGGCTTGGCTTGGCTTGGCTTGGCTTGGCTTGGCTTGGCTTGGCTTGGCTTGGCTTGGCTTGGCTTGGCTTGGCTTGGCTTGGCTTGGCTTGGCTTGGCTTGGCTTGGCTTGGCTTGGCTTGGCTTGGCTTGGCTTGGCTTGGCTTGGCTTGGCTTGGCTTGGCTTGGCTTGGCTTGGCTTGGCTTGGCTTGGCTTGGCTTGGCTTGGCTTGGCTTGGCTTGGCTTGGCTTGGCTTGGCTTGGCTTGGCTTGGCTTGGCTTGGCTTGGCTTGGCTTGGCTTGGCTTGGCTTGGCTTGGCTTGGCTTGGCTTGGCTTGGCTTGGCTTGGCTTGGCTTGGCTTGGGTTGGCTTGGCTTGGCTTGGCTTGACTTGGATTGGCTTGCCTTAAGTTGGCTTGCCTTGGTTTGGCTTGGCCTGGCTTGGTTTGGGTTGGGTTGGCTTGGCTTGGCTTGGCTTGGCTTCGCTTGTCTTGGATTGGCTTGGCTTGGCTTGGGTTGGTTTGGCTTGGCTTGGCTTGGCTTGGCTTGGCTTGGGTTGGCATGGCTTGGGTTGGCTTAGGTTGGCTTGGTTTGGGTTGGTTTGGCTTGGCTTGGGTTGGCTTGGCTTGGCTTGGCTTGGCTTGGCTTGGCTTGGCTTGGCTTGGCTTGGCTTGGCTTGGGTTGGTTTGGCTTGGCTTGGCTTGGCTTGGCTTGGCTTGACTTGGCTTGGCATGGCTTGGTTTGGCTTGGGTTGGCTTGGCTTGGGTTGGTTTGGCTTGGCTTGGGTTGGCTTGGCTTGGCTTGGCTTGGCTTGGCTTGGCTTAGCTTGACTTGGCTTGGCTTGGCTTGGCTTGGCTTGGCTTGGCTTGGCTTGGCTTGGCTTGGATTGGCTTGGCTTAATTTGGCTTGCCTTGGTTTGGCTTGGCCTGGCTTACCTTGGCTTGCCTTGGTTTGGCTTGGCCTGGCTTGGTTTGGCTTGGGTTGGCTTGGGTTGGCTTGGCTTGGCTTGGCTTGGCTTGGCTTGTCTTGGCTTGGATTGGCTTGGCTTGGCTTGGCTTGGCTTGGCTTGGCTTGGCTTGGCTTGGCTTGGCTTGGCTTGGCTTGGCTTGGATTGGCTTGGCTTGGCTTGGCTTGGCTTGGCTTGGCTTGGCTTGGCTTGGCTTGGCTTGGCTTGGCTTGGCTTGGCTTGGCTTGGCTTGGCTTGGCTTGGCTTGGCTTGGCTTGGCTTGGCTTGGCTTGGCTTGGCTTGGCTTGGCTTGGCTTGGCTTGGCTTGGCTTGGCTTGGCTTGGCTTGACTTGGATTGGCTTGCCTTAAGTTGGCTTGCCTTAGTTTGGCTCGGCCTGGCTTGGTTTGGGTTGGGTTGGCTTGGCTTGGCTTGGCTTGGCTTCGCTTGTCTTGGATTGGCTTGGCTTGGCTTGGGTTGGTTTGGCTTGGCTTGGCTTGGCTTGGCTTGGCTTGGGTTGGCATGGCTTGGGTTGGCTTAGGTTGGCTTGGTTTGGGTTGGTTTGGCTTGGCTTGGGTTGGCTTGGCTTGGCTTGGCTTGGCTTGGCTTGGCTTGGCTTGGCTTGGCTTGGCTTGGCTTGGCTTGGCTTGGGTTGGTTTGGCTTGGCTTGGCTTGGCTTGGCTTGGCTTGACTTGGCTTGGCATGGCTTGGTTTGGCTTGGGTTGGCTTGGCTTGGGTTGGTTTGGCTTGGCTTGGGTTGGCTTGGCTTGGCTTGGCTTGGCTTGGCTTGGCTTGGCTTAGCTTGACTTGGCTTGGCTTGGCTTGGCTTGGCTTGGCTTGGCTTGGCTTGGCTTGGCTTGGCTTGGCTTGGCTTGGCTTGGCTTGGCTTGGCATGGCTTGGCCTGGCCTGGGTTGGCTTGGCTTGGCTTGGCTTGGCTTGGCTTTTCTTGGCTTGGCTTGGCTTGGCTTGGCTTGGCGTGGCCTGACCTGGCCTGGCCTGGCCTGGCCTGGCGTGGCTTGGCTTGGCTTGGTTTGGCTTGGCTTGGCTTGGCTTGGCTTGTCTTGGCTTGGCTTGGCTTGGCTTGGCTTGGCTTGGCTTGGCTTGTCTTGGCTTGGCTTGGCTTGGCTTGGCTTGTCTTGGCTTGGCTTGGCTTGGCTTGGCTTGGCTTGGCTTGGGTTGGTTTGGCTTGGCTTGGCTTGGCTTGGCTTGGCTTGGCTTGGCATGGCTTGGGTTGGCTTGGGTTGGCTTGGCTTGGGTTGGTTTGGCTTGGCTTGGGTTGGCTTGGCTTGGCTTGGCTTGACTTGGATTGGCTTGCCTTAAGTTGGCTTGCCTTGGTTTGGCTTGGCCTGGCTTGGTTTGGGTTGGGTTGGCTTGGCTTGGCTTGGCTTGGCTTCGCTTGTCTTGGATTGGCTTGGCTTGGCTTGGGTTGGTTTGGCTTGGCTTGGCTTGGCTTGGCTTGGCTTGGGTTGGCATGGCTTGGGTTGGCTTAGGTTGGCTTGGTTTGGGTTGGTTTGGCTTGGCTTGGGTTGGCTTGGCTTGGCTTGGCTTGGCTTGGCTTGGCTTGGCTTGGCTTGGCTTGGCTTGGCTTGGCTTGGCTTGGCTTGGCTTGGCTTGGCTTGGCTTGGCTTGGCTTGGCTTGGCTTGGCTTGGCTTGGCTTGGCTTGGCTTGGCTTGGCTTGGCTTGGCTTGGCTTGGCTTGGCTTGGCTTGGCTTGGCTTGGCTTGGCTTGGCTTGGCTTGGCTTGGCTTGGCTTGGCTTGGCTTGGCTTGGCTTGGCTTGGCTTGGCTTGGCTTGGCTTGGCTTGGCTTGGCTTGGCTTGGCTTGGCTTGGCTTGGCTTGGCTTGGCTTGGCTTGGCTTGGCTTGGCTTGGCTTGGCTTGGCTTGGCTTGGCTTGGCTTGGCTTGGGTTGGCTTGGCTTGGCTTGGCTTGACTTGGATTGGCTTGCCTTAAGTTGGCTTGCCTTGGTTTGGCTTGGCCTGGCTTGGTTTGGGTTGGGTTGGCTTGGCTTGGCTTGGCTTGGCTTCGCTTGTCTTGGATTGGCTTGGCTTGGGCTTGGGTTGGGTATGTACTGTTTAGATTGTTGTTTGGTTTCTAGAATGTTTGGCTTGCTTGGCTTGGCTTGGCTTGGCTTGGGTTGGCATGGCTTGGGTTGGCTTAGGTTGGCTTGGTTTGGGTTGGTTTGGGCTTGGCTTGGCTTGGGTTGGCTTGGCTTGGCTTGGCTTGGCTTGGCTTGGCTTGGCTTGGCTTGGCTTGGCTTGGCTTGGGTTGGTTTGGCTTGGCTTGGCTTGGCTTGGCTTGGCTTGACTTGGCTTGGCATGGCTTGGTTTGGCTTGGGTTGGCTTGGCTTGGGTTGGTTTGGCTTGGCTTGGGTTGGCTTGGCTTGGCTTGGCTTGGCTTGGCTTGGCTTGGCTTAGCTTGACTTGGCTTGGCTTGGCTTGGCTTGGCTTGGCTTGGCTTGGCTTGGCTTGGCTTGGATTGGCTTGGCTTAATTTGGCTTGCCTTGGTTTGGCTTGGCCTGGCTTACCTTGGCTTGCCTTGGTTTGGCTTGGCCTGGCTTGGTTTGGCTTGGGTTGGCTTGGGTTGGCTTGGCTTGGCTTGGCTTGGCTTGGCTTGTCTTGGCTTGGATTGGCTTGGCTTGGCTTGGCTTGGCTTGGCTTGGCTTGGCTTGGCTTGGCTTGGCTTGGCTTGGCTTGGCTTGGATTGGCTTGGCTTGGCTTGGCTTGGCTTGGCTTGGCTTGGCTTGGCTTGGCTTGGCTTGGCTTGGCTTGGCTTGGCTTGGCTTGGCTTGGCTTGGCTTGGCTTGGCTTGGCTTGGCTTGGCTTGGCTTGGCTTGGCTTGGCTTGGCTTGGCTTGGCTTGGCTTGACTTGGATTGGCTTGCCTTAAGTTGGCTTGCCTTAGTTTGGCTCGGCCTGGCTTGGTTTGGGTTGGGTTGGCTTGGCTTGGCTTGGCTTGGCTTCGCTTGTCTTGGATTGGCTTGGCTTGGCTTGGGTTGGTTTGGCTTGGCTTGGCTTGGCTTGGCTTGGCTTGGGTTGGCATGGCTTGGGTTGGCTTAGGTTGGCTTGGTTTGGGTTGGTTTGGCTTGGCTTGGGTTGGCTTGGCTTGGCTTGGCTTGGCTTGGCTTGGCTTGGCTTGGCTTGGCTTGGCTTGGCTTGGCTTGGCTTGGGTTGGTTTGGCTTGGCTTGGCTTGGCTTGGCTTGGCTTGACTTGGCTTGGCATGGCTTGGTTTGGCTTGGGTTGGCTTGGCTTGGGTTGGTTTGGCTTGGCTTGGGTTGGCTTGGCTTGGCTTGGCTTGGCTTGGCTTGGCTTGGCTTAGCTTGGGCTTGGCTTGGCTTGGATTGGCTTGGCTTAATTTGGCTTGCCTTGGCTTGGCTTGGCTTGGCTTGGCTTGGCTTGGCTTGGCTTGGCTTGGCTTGGCTTGGCTTGGCTTGGCTTGGCTTGGCTTGGCTTGGCTTGGCTTGGCTTGGCTTGGCTTGGCTTGGCTTGGCTTGGCTTGGCTTGGCTTGGCTTGGCTTGGCTTGGCTTGGCTTGGCTTGGCTTGGCTTGGCTTGGCTTGGCTTGGCTTGGCTTGGCTTGTCTTGGCTTGGCTTGGCTTGGCTTGGCTAGGCTTGGCTTGGCTTGGCTTGGCTTGGCTTGGCTTGGCTTGGCTTGGCTTGGCTTGGCTTGGCTTGGCTTGGCTTGGCTTGGCTTGGCTTGGCTTGGCTTGGCTTGGCTTGGCTTGGCTTGGCTTCTCTTGGCTTGGCTTGGCTTGGCTTGGCTTGGCTTGGCTTGGCTTGGCTTGGCTTGGCTTGGCTTGGCTTGGCTTGGCTTGGCTTGGCTTGGGTTGGCCTAGCTTGGCTTGGCTTGGCTTGGCTTGGCTTGGCTTGGCTTGGCTTGGCTTGGCTTGGCTTGGCTTGGCTTGGCTTGGCTTGGCTTGGCTTGGCTTGGCTTGGCTTGGCTTGGCTTGGCTTGGCTTCGCTTGGCTTGGCTTGGCTTGGCTTGGCTTGGCTTGGCTTGGCTTGGCTTGGCTTGGCTTGGCTTGGCTTGGCTTGGCTTGGCTTGGCTTGGCTTGGCTTGGCTTGGCTTGGCTTGGCTTGGCTTGGCTTGGCTTGGCTTGGCTTGGCTTGGCTTGGCTTGGCTTGGCTTGGCTTGGCTTGGCTTGGCTTGGCTTGGCTTGGCTTGGCTTGGCTTGGCTTGGCTTGGCTTGGCTTGGCTTGGCTTGGCTTGGCTTGGCTTGGCTTGGCTTGGCTTGGCTTGGCTTGGCTTGGCTTGGCTTGGCTTGGCTTGGCTTGGCTTGGCTTGGCTTGGCTTGGCTTGGCTTGGCTTGGCTTGGCTTGGCTTGGCTTGGCTTGGCTTGGCTTGGCTTGGCTTGGCTTGGCTTGGCTTGGCTTGGCTTGGCTTGGCTTGGCTTGGCTTGGCTTGGCTTGGCTTGGCTTGGCTTGGCTTGGCTTGGCTTGGCTTGGCTGGGCTGGGCTCGGCTCGGCTCGGCTCGGCTCGGCTCGGCTCGGCTCGGCTTGGCTGGGCCTGGCTGGGCTTGGTTTGGCTTGGGTGGGCTTGGCTTGGCTTGGTTTGGCTTGGCTCTGCTTGGCTTGGCTTGGCTTGTCTTGGTTTGGCTTGGCTTCTCTTGGCTTGGCTTGGCTTCGCTTGGACTGGCTTGTCTTGGCTTGGCTTGGCTTGTCTTGGCTTGGCTTGTCTTGGCTTGTCTTTGCTTGGCTTGGCTTGGCTTGGCTTGGCTTGTCTTGGCTTGGCTTGGCTTGGCTTGGCTTGGCTTGGCTTGGCTTGGCATGGCTTGGCCTGGCCTGGGTTGGCTTGGCTTGGCTTGGCTTGGCTTGGCTTTTCTTGGCTTGGCTTGGCTTGGCTTGGCTTGGCGTGGCCTGACCTGGCCTGGCCTGGCCTGGCCTGGCGTGGCTTGGCTTGGCTTGGCTTGGCTTGGCTTGGCTTGGCTTGGCTTGTCTTGGCTTGGCTTGGCTTGGCTTGGCTTGGCTTGGCTTGGCTTGTCTTGGCTTGGCTTGGCTTGGCTTGGCTTGTCTTGGCTTGGCTTGGCTTGGCTTGGCTTGGCTTGGCTTGGCTTGGGTTGGTTTGGCTTGGCTTGGCTTGGCTTGGCTTGGCTTGGCATGGCTTGGGTTGGCTTGGGTTGGCTTGGCTTGGGTTGGTTTGGCTTGGCTTGGGTTGGCTTGGCTTGGCTTGGCTTGACTTGGATTGGCTTGCCTTAAGTTGGCTTGCCTTGGTTTGGCTTGGCCTGGCTTGGTTTGGGTTGGGTTGGCTTGGCTTGGCTTGGCTTGGCTTCGCTTGTCTTGGATTGGCTTGGCTTGGCTTGGGTTGGTTTGGCTTGGCTTGGCTTGGCTTGGCTTGGCTTGGGTTGGCATGGCTTGGGTTGGCTTAGGTTGGCTTGGTTTGGGTTGGTTTGGCTTGGCTTGGGTTGGCTTGGCTTGGCTTGGCTTGGCTTGGCTTGGCTTGGCTTGGCTTGGCTTGGCTTGGCTTGGCTTGGCTTGGCTTGGCTTGGCTTGGCTTGGCTTGGCTTGGCTTGGCTTGGCTTGGCTTGGCTTGGCTTGGCTTGGCTTGGCTTGGCTTGGCTTGGCTTGGCTTGGCTTGGCTTGGCTTGGCTTGGCTTGGCTTGGCTTGGCTTGGCTTGGCTTGGGTTGGCTTGGCTTGGCTTGGCTTGGCTTGGCTTGGCTTGGCTTGGCTTGGCTTGGCTTGGCTTGGCTTGGCTTGGCTTGGCTTGGCTTGGCTTGGCTTGGCTTGGCTTGGCTTGGCTTGGCTTGGCTTGGCTTGGCTTGGCTTGGCTTGGCTTGGCTTGGCTTGGCTTGGCTTGGCTTGGGTTGGCTTGGCTTGGCTTGGCTTGACTTGGATTGGCTTGCCTTAAGTTGGCTTGCCTTGGTTTGGCTTGGCCTGGCTTGGTTTGGGTTGGGTTGGCTTGGCTTGGCTTGGCTTGGCTTCGCTTGTCTTGGATTGGCTTGGCTTGGCTAGGGTTGGTTTGGCTTGGCTTGGCTTGGCTTGGCTTGGCTTGGGTTGGCATGGCTTGGGTTGGCTTAGGTTGGCTTGGTTTGGGTTGGTTTGGCTTGGCTTGGGTTGGCTTGGCTTGGCTTGACTTGGCTTGGCTTGGCTTGGCTTGGCTTGGCTTGGCTTGGCTTGGCTTGGGTTGGTTTGGCTTGGCTTGGCTTGGCTTGGCTTGGCTTGACTTGGCTTGGCATGGCTTGGTTTGGCTTGGGTTGGCTTGGCTTGGGTTGGTTTGGCTTGGCTTGGGTTGGCTTGGCTTGGCTTGGCTTGGCTTGGCTTGGCTTGGCTTAGCTTGACTTGGCTTGGCTTGGCTTGGCTTGGCTTGGCTTGGCTTGGCTTGGCTTGGCTTGGATTGGCTTGGCTTAATTTGGCTTGCCTTGGTTTGGCTTGGCCTGGCTTACCTTGGCTTGCCTTGGTTTGGCTTGGCCTGGCTTGGTTTGGCTTGGGTTGGCTTGGGTTGGCTTGGCTTGGCTTGGCTTGGCTTGGCTTGTCTTGGCTTGGCTTGGCTTGGCTTGGCTTGGCTTGGCTTGGCTTGGCTTGGCTTGGCTTGGCTTGGCTTGGCTTGGCTTGGCTTGGATTGGCTTGGCTTGGCTTGGCTTGGCTTGGCTTGGCTTGGCTTGGCTTGGCTTGGCTTGGCTTGGCTTGGCTTGGCTTGGCTTGGCTTGGCTTGGCTTGGCTTGGCTTGGCTTGGCTTGGCTTGGCTTGGCTTGGCTTGGCTTGGCTTGGCTTGGCTTGGCTTGGCTTGGCTTGGCTTGACTTGGATTGGCTTGCCTTAAGTTGGCTTGCCTTGGTTTGGCTTGGCCTGGCTTGGTTTGGGTTGGGTTGGCTTGGCTTGGCTTGGCTTGGCTTCGCTTGTCTTGGATTGGCTTGGCTTGGCTTGGGTTGGTTTGGCTTGGCTTGGCTTGGCTTGGCTTGGCTTGGGTTGGCATGGCTTGGGTTGGCTTAGGTTGGCTTGGTTTGGGTTGGTTTGGCTTGGCTTGGGTTGGCTTGGCTTGGCTTGGCTTGGCTTGGCTTGGCTTGGCTTGGCTTGGCTTGGCTTGGCTTGGCTTGGGTTGGTTTGGCTTGGCTTGGCTTGGCTTGGCTTGGCTTGACTTGGCTTGGCATGGCTTGGTTTGGCTTGGGTTGGCTTGGCTTGGGTTGGTTTGGCTTGGCTTGGGTTGGCTTGGCTTGGCTTGGCTTGGCTTGGCTTGGCTTGGCTTGGCTTAGCTTGACTTGGCTTGGCTTGGCTTGGCTTGGCTTGGCTTGGCTTGGCTTGGCTTGGCTTGGCTTGGATTGGCTTGGCTTAATTTGGCTTGCCTTGGTTTGGCTTGGCCTGGCTTACCTTGGCTTGCCTTGGTTTGGCTTGGCCTGGCTTGGTTTGGCTTGGGTTGGCTTGGGTTGGCTTGGCTTGGCTTGGCTTGGCTTGGCTTGTCTTGGCTTGGCTTGGCTTGGCTTGGCTTGGCTTGGCTTGGCTTGGCTTGGCTTGGCTTGGCTTGGCTTGGCTTGGCTTGGCTTGGATTGGCTTGGCTTGGCTTGGCTTGGCTTGGCTTGGCTTGGCTTGGCTTGGCTTGGCTTGGCTTGGCTTGGCTTGGCTTGGCTTGGCTTGGCTTGGCTTGGCTTGGCTTGGCTTGGCTTGGCTTGGCTTGGCTTGGCTTGGCTTGGCTTGGCTTGGCTTGGCTTGGCTTGGCTTGGCTTGGCTTGGCTTGGCTTGGCTTGGCTTGGCTTGGCTTGGCTTGGCTTGGCTTGGCTTGGCTTGGCTTGGCTTGGCTTGGCTTGGCTTGGCTTGGCTTGGCTTGGCTTGGCTTGGCTTGGCTTGGCTTGGCTTGGCTTGGCTTGGCTTGGCTTGGCTTGGCTTGGCTTGGCTTGGCTTGGCTTGGCTTGGCTTGGCTTGGCTGGGCTCTGCTCGGCTCGGCTCGGCTCGGCTCGGCTCGGCTCGGCTCGGCTCGGCTCGGCGGGGCGTGGCTTGGCTTGGCTTGGCTTGGCTTGGCTTGGCTTGGCTTGGCTTGGCTTGGCTTGGCTTGGCTTACCTTTTGGCTTGGCCTGGCTTGGTTTGGCTTGGGTTGGCATGGGTTGGCTTGGCTTGGCTTGGCTTGGCTTGGCTTGTCTTGGCTTGGCTTGGCTTGGCTTGGCTTGGCTTGGCTTGGCTTGGCTTGGCTTGGCTTGGCTTGGCTTGGCTTGGCTTGGCTTGGCTTGGCTTGGATTGGCTTGGCTTGGCTTGGCTTGGCTTGGCTTGGCTTGGCTTGGCTTGGCTTGGCTTGGCTTGGCTTGGCTTGGCTTGGCTTGGCTTGGCTTGGCTTGGCTTGGCTTGGCTTGGCTTGGCTTGGCTTGGCTTGGCTTGGCTTGGCTTGGCTTGGCTTGGCTTGGCTTGGCTTGGCTTGGCTTGACTTGGATTGGCTTGCCTTAAGTTGGCTTGCCTTGGTTTGGCTTGGCCTGGCTTGGTTTGGGTTGGGTTGGCTTGGCTTGGCTTGGCTTGGCTTCGCTTGTCTTGGATTGGCTTGGCTTGGCTTGGGTTGGTTTGGCTTGGCTTGGCTTGGCTTGGCTTGGCTTGGGTTGGCATGGCTTGGGTTGGCTTAGGTTGGCTTGGTTTGGGTTGGTTTGGCTTGGCTTGGGTTGGCTTGGCTTGGCTTGGCTTGGCTTGGCTTGGCTTGGCTTGGCTTGGCTTGGCTTGGCTTGGCTTGGGTTGGTTTGGCTTGGCTTGGCTTGGCTTGGCTTGGCTTGACTTGGCTTGGCATGGCTTGGTTTGGCTTGGGTTGGCTTGGCTTGGGTTGGTTTGGCTTGGCTTGGGTTGGCTTGGCTTGGCTTGACTTGGCTTGGCTTGGCTTGGCTTAGCTTGACTTGGCTTGGCTTGGCTTGGCTTGGCTTGGCTTGGCTTGGCTTGGCTTGGCTTGGCTTGGCTTGGATTGGCTTGGCTTAATTTGGCTTGCCTTGGTTTGGCTTGGCCTGGCTTACCTTGGCTTGCCTTGGTTTGGCTTGGCCTGGCTTGGTTTGGCTTGGGTTGGCTTGGGTTGGCTTGGCTTGGCTTGGCTTGGCTTGGCTTGGCTTGGCTTGGCTTGTCTTGGCTTGGCTTGGCTTGGCTTGGCTTGGCTTGGCTTGGCTTGGCTTGGCTTGGCTTGGCTTGGCTTGGCTTGGCTTGGCTTGGCTTGGATTGGCTTGGCTTGGCTTGGCTTGGCTTGGCTTGGCTTGGCTTGGCTTGGCTTGGCTTGGCTTGGCTTGGCTTGGCTTGGCTTGGCTTGGCTTGGCTTGGCTTGGCTTGGCTTGGCTTGGCTTGGCTTGGCTTGGCTTGGCTTGGCTTGGCTTGGCTTGGCTTGGCTTGGCTTGGCTTGGCTTGGCTTGGCTTGGCTTGGCTTGGCTTGGCTTGGCTTGGCTTGGCTTGGCTTGGCTTGGCTTGGCTTGGCTTGGCTTGGCTTGGCTTGGCTTGGCTTGGCTTGGCTTGGCTTGGCTTGGCTTGGCTTGGCTTGGCTTGGCTTGGCTTGGCTTGGCTTGGCTTGGCTTGGCTTGGCTTGGCTTGGCTTGGCTTGGCTTGGCTTGGCTTGGCTTGGCTTGGCTTGGCTTGGCTTGGCTTGGCTTGGCTTGGCTTGGCTGGGCTCGGCTCGGCTCGGCTCGGCTCGGCTCGGCTCGGCTCGGCTCGGCGGGGCGTGGCTTGGCTTGGCTTGGCTTGGCTTGGCTTGGCTTGGCTTGGCTTGGCTTGGCTTGGCTTGGCTTGGCTTGGCTTGGCTTGGCTTGGCTTGGCTTGGCTTGGCTTGGCTTGGCTTGGCTTGGCTTGGCTTGGCTTGGCTTGGCTTGGCTTGGCTTGGCTTGGCTTGGCTTGGCTTGGGATGGCTTGGCTTGGCTTGGCTTGGCTTGGCTTGGCTTGACTTGGCTTGGGATGGCTTGGCTTGGCTTGGCTTGGCTTGGCTTGGCTTGGCTTGGCTTGGCTTGGCTTGGCTTGACTTGGCTTGGATTGGCTTGGCTTGGCTTGGCTTGGCTTGGCTTGGCTTGGCTTGGCGTGGCGTGGCGTGGCGGGGCTCGGCTCGGCTCGGCTCGGCTCGGCTCGGCTCGGCTCGGCTCGGCTCGGCTCGGCGGGGCGTGGCTTGGCTTGGCTTGGCTTGGCTTGGCTTGGCTTGGCTTGGCTTGGCTTGGCTTGGCTTGGCTTGGCTTGGCTTGGCTTGGCGTGGCCTGGCCTGGCCTGGCCTGGCCTGGCCTGGCCTGGCGTGGCGTGGCGTGGCGTGGCGTGGCTTGGCTTGGCTTGGCTTGGCTTGGCTTGGCTTGGCTTGGCTTGGGTTGGCTTGGCTTGGCTTGGCGTGGCTTGGCTTGGCTTGGCTTGGCCTGGCCTGGCCTGGCCTGGATTGGCTTGGCTTGGCTTGGCTTGGCCTGGCCTGGCCTGGCCTGGCCTGGATTGGCTTGGCTTGGCTTGGCTTGGCTTGGCTTGGCTTGGCCTGGCCTGGCCTGGCCTGGCGTGGCTTGGCTTGGCTTGGCTTGGCTTGGCTTGGCTTGGCTTTGCTTGGCTTGGCTTGGCTTGGCTTGGCTTGGCTTGGCTTGGCTTGGCTTGGCTTGGCTTGGCTTGGCCTTGGTTGGCTTGGCTTGGTTTGGTTTAACTTGGCTTGGCTTGGCTTGGCTTGGCTTGGCTTGGCTTGGTTTGGCTTGGCTTGGCCTTGGTTGGCTTGGATTGGTTTGGTTTAACTTGGCTTGGCTTGGCTTGGCTTGGCTTGGCTTGGCTTGGCTTGGCTTGGCTTGGCTTGGCTTGCCTTGGCTTGGCTTGGCTTGGCTTGACTTGGCTTGGCTTGGCTTGGATTGGCTTGGCTTGGCTTGGCTTGGGTTGGCTTGGCTTGGCCTTGGTTGGCTTGGCTTGGCTTGGCTTGGCTTGGCTTGGCTTGGCTTGGCTTGGCTTGGCTTGGCTTGGCTTGGCTTGGCTTGGCTTGGCTTGGCTTGGCTTGGCTTGGCTTGGCTTGGCTTGGCTTGGCTTGGCTTGGCTTGGCTTGGCTTGGCTTGGCTTGGCTTGGCTTGGCTTGGCTTGGCTTGGCTTGGCTTGGCTTGGCTTGGCTTGGCTTGGCTTGGCTTGGCTTGGCTTGGCTTGGCTTGGCTTGGCTTGGCTTGGCTTGGCTTGGCTTGGCTTGGCTTGGCTTGGCTTGGCTTGGCTTGGCTTGGCTTGGCTTGGCTTGGCTTGGCTTGGCTTGGCTTGGCTTGGCTTGGCTTGGCTTGGCTTGGCTTGGCTTGGCTTGGCTTGGCTTGGCTTGGCTTGGCTTGGCTTGGCTTGGCTTGGCTTGGCTTGGCTTGGCTTGGCTTGGCTTGGCTTGGCTTGGCTTGGCTTGGCTTGGCTTGGCTTGGCTTGGCTTGGCTTGGCTTGGCTTGGCTTGGCTTGGCTTGGCTTGGCTTGGCTTGGCTTGGCTGGGCTGGGCTCGGCTCGGCTCGGCTCGGCTCGGCTCGGCTCGGCTTGGCTGGGCCTGGCTGGGCTTGGTTTGGCTTGGGTGGGCTTGGCTTGGCTTGGTTTGGCTTGGCTCTGCTTGGCTTGGCTTGGCTTGTCTTGGTTTGGCTTGGCTTCTCTTGGCTTGGCTTGGCTTCGCTTGGACTGGCTTGTCTTGGCTTGGCTTGGCTTGTCTTGGCTTGGCTTGTCTTGGCTTGTCTTTGCTTGGCTTGGCTTGGCTTGGCTTGGCTTGTCTTGGCTTGGCTTGGCTTGGCTTGGCTTGGCTTGGCTTGGCTTGGCATGGCTTGGCCTGGCCTGGGTTGGCTTGGCTTGGCTTGGCTTGGCTTGGCTTTTCTTGGCTTGGCTTGGCTTGGCTTGGCTTGGCGTGGCCTGACCTGGCCTGGCCTGGCCTGGCCTGGCGTGGCTTGGCTTGGCTTGGCTTGGCTTGGCTTGGCTTGGCTTGGCTTGTCTTGGCTTGGCTTGGCTTGGCTTGGCTTGGCTTGGCTTGGCTTGTCTTGGCTTGGCTTGGCTTGGCTTGGCTTGTCTTGGCTTGGCTTGGCTTGGCTTGGCTTGGCTTGGCTTGGGTTGGTTTGGCTTGGCTTGGCTTGGCTTGGCTTGGCTTGGCTTGGCATGGCTTGGGTTGGCTTGGGTTGGCTTGGCTTGGGTTGGTTTGGCTTGGCTTGGGTTGGCTTGGCTTGGCTTGGCTTGACTTGGATTGGCTTGCCTTAAGTTGGCTTGCCTTGGTTTGGCTTGGCCTGGCTTGGTTTGGGTTGGGTTGGCTTGGCTTGGCTTGGCTTGGCTTCGCTTGTCTTGGATTGGCTTGGCTTGGCTTGGGTTGGTTTGGCTTGGCTTGGCTTGGCTTGGCTTGGCTTGGGTTGGCATGGCTTGGGTTGGCTTAGGTTGGCTTGGTTTGGGTTGGTTTGGCTTGGCTTGGGTTGGCTTGGCTTGGCTTGGCTTGGCTTGGCTTGGCTTGGCTTGGCTTGGCTTGGCTTGGCTTGGCTTGGCTTGGCTTGGCTTGGCTTGGCTTGGCTTGGCTTGGCTTGGCTTGGCTTGGCTTGGCTTGGCTTGGCTTGGCTTGGCTTGGCTTGGCTTGGCTTGGCTTGGCTTGGCTTGGCTTGGCTTGGCTTGGCTTGGCTTGGCTTGGCTTGGCTTGGCTTGGCTTGGCTTGGCTTGGCTTGGCTTGGCTTGGCTTGGCTTGGCTTGGCTTGGCTTGGCTTGGCTTGGCTTGGCTTGGCTTGGCTTGGCTTGGCTTGGCTTGGCTTGGCTTGGCTTGGCTTGGCTTGGCTTGGCTTGGCTTGGCTTGGCTTGGCTTGGCTTGGCTTGGCTTGGCTTGGGTTGGCTTGGCTTGGCTTGGCTTGACTTGGATTGGCTTGCCTTAAGTTGGCTTGCCTTGGTTTGGCTTGGCCTGGCTTGGTTTGGGTTGGGTTGGCTTGGCTTGGCTTGGCTTGGCTTCGCTTGTCTTGGATTGGCTTGGCTTGGCTTGGGTTGGTTTGGCTTGGCTTGGCTTGGCTTGGCTTGGCTTGGGTTGGCATGGCTTGGGTTGGCTTAGGTTGGCTTGGTTTGGGTTGGTTTGGCTTGGCTTGGGTTGGCTTGGCTTGGCTTGGCTTGGCTTGGCTTGGCTTGGCTTGGCTTGGCTTGGCTTGGCTTGGGTTGGTTTGGCTTGGCTTGGCTTGGCTTGGCTTGGCTTGACTTGGCTTGGCATGGCTTGGTTTGGCTTGGGTTGGCTTGGCTTGGGTTGGTTTGGCTTGGCTTGGGTTGGCTTGGCTTGGCTTGGCTTGGCTTGGCTTGGCTTGGCTTAGCTTGACTTGGCTTGGCTTGGCTTGGCTTGGCTTGGCTTGGCTTGGCTTGGCTTGGCTTGGATTGGCTTGGCTTAATTTGGCTTGCCTTGGTTTGGCTTGGCCTGGCTTACCTTGGCTTGCCTTGGTTTGGCTTGGCCTGGCTTGGTTTGGCTTGGGTTGGCTTGGGTTGGCTTGGCTTGGCTTGGCTTGGCTTGGCTTGTCTTGGCTTGGATTGGCTTGGCTTGGCTTGGCTTGGCTTGGCTTGGCTTGGCTTGGCTTGGCTTGGCTTGGCTTGGCTTGGCTTGGATTGGCTTGGCTTGGCTTGGCTTGGCTTGGCTTGGCTTGGCTTGGCTTGGCTTGGCTTGGCTTGGCTTGGCTTGGCTTGGCTTGGCTTGGCTTGGCTTGGCTTGGCTTGGCTTGGCTTGGCTTGGCTTGGCTTGGCTTGGCTTGGCTTGGCTTGGATTGGCTTGGCTTGGCTTGGCTTGACTTGGATTGGCTTGCCTTAAGTTGGCTTGCCTTGGTTTGGCTCGGCCTGGCTTGGTTTGGGTTGGGTTGGCTTGGCTTGGCTTGGCTTGGCTTCGCTTGTCTTGGATTGGCTTGGCTTGGCTTGGCCTGGCGTGGCGTGGCGTGGCGTGGCTTGGCTTGGCTTGGCTTGGCTTGACTTGGCTTGGATTGGCTTGGCTTGGCTTGGCTTGGCTTGGCTTGGCTTGGCTTGGCGTGGCGTGGCGTGGCGGGGCTCGGCTCGGCTCGGCTCGGCTCGGCTCGGCTCGGCTCGGCTCGGCTCGGCTCGGCGGGGCGTGGCTTGGCTTGGCTTGGCTTGGCTTGGCTTGGCTTGGCTTGGCTTGGCTTGGCTTGGCTTGGCTTGGCTTGGCTTGGCTTGGCGTGGCCTGGCCTGGCCTGGCCTGGCCTGGCCTGGCCTGGCGTGGCGTGGCGTGGCGTGGCGTGGCTTGGCTTGGCTTGGCTTGGCTTGGCTTGGCTTGGCTTGGCTTGGGTTGGCTTGGCTTGGCTTGGCTTGGCTTGGCTTGGTTTGGTTTGGCTTGGCTTGGGATGGCTTGGCTTGGTTTGGCCGTGCTTGGCCTGGCCTGGCCTGACCTGGCATGGCCTGGCTTGGCTTTTCTTGGCTTGGCTTGGCTTGGCTTGGCTTGGCTTGGCTTGGCTTGGCTTGGCTTGGCTTGGCTTGGCTTGGCTTGGCTTGGCTTGGCTTGGCGTGGCGTGGCGTGGCGTGGCGTGGCGTGGCGTGGCTTGGCTTGGCTTGGCTTGGCTTGGCTTGGCTTGGCCTGGCCTGGCCTGGCCTGGCCTGGATTGGCTTGGCTTGGCTTGGCTTGGCTTGGCTTGGCTTGGCCTGGCCTGGCCTGGCCTGGCGTGGCTTGGCTTGGCTTGGCTTGGCTTGGCTTGGCTTGGCTTTGCTTGGCTTGGCTTGGCTTGGCTTGGCTTGGCTTGGCTTGGCTTGGCTTGGCTTGGCTTGGCTTGGCCTTGGTTGGCTTGGCTTGGTTTGGTTTAACTTGGCTTGGCTTGGCTTGGCTTGGCTTGGCTTGGCTTGGTTTGGCTTGGCTTGGCCTTGGTTGGCTTGGATTGGTTTGGTTTAACTTGGCTTGGCTTGGCTTGGCTTGGCTTGGCTTGGCTTGGCTTGGCTTGGCTTGGCTTGGCTTGCCTTGGCTTGGCTTGGCTTGGCTTGACTTGGCTTGGCTTGGCTTGGATTGGCTTGGCTTGGCTTGGCTTGGGTTGGCTTGGCTTGGCCTTGGTTGGCTTGGCTTGGCTTGGCTTGGCTTGGCTTGGCTTGGCTTGGCTTGGCTTGGCTTGGCTTGGCTTGGCTTGGCTTGGCTTGGCTTGGCTTGGCTTGGCTTGGCTTGGCTTGGCTTGGCTTGGCTTGGCTTGGCTTGGCTTGGCTTGGCTTGGCTTGGCTTGGCTTGGCTTGGCTTGGCTTGGCTTGGCTTGGCTTGGCTTGGCTTGGCTTGGCTTGGCTTGGCTTGGCTTGGCTTGGCTTGGCTTGGCTTGGCTTGGCTTGGCTTGGCTTGGCTTGGCTTGGCTTGGCTTGGCTTGGCTTGGCTTGGCTTGGCTTGGCTTGGCTTGGCTTGGCTTGGCTTGGCTTGGCTTGGCTTGGCTTGGCTTGGCTTGGCTTGGCTTGGCTTGGCTTGGCTTGGCTTGGCTTGGCTTGGCTTGGCTTGGCTTGGCTTGGCTTGGCTTGGCTTGGCTTGGCTTGGCTTGGCTTGGCTTGGCTTGGCTTGGCTTGGCTTGGCTTGGCTTGGCTTGGCTTGGCTTGGCTTGGCTTGGCTTGGCTTGGCTTGGCTTGGCTTGGCTTGGCTTGGCTTGGCTTGGCTTGGCTTGGCTGGGCTGGGCTCGGCTCGGCTCGGCTCGGCTCGGCTCGGCTCGGCTTGGCTGGGCCTGGCTGGGCTTGGTTTGGCTTGGGTGGGCTTGGCTTGGCTTGGTTTGGCTTGGCTCTGCTTGGCTTTGCTTGGCTTGTCTTGGTTTGGCTTGGCTTCTCTTGGCTTGGCTTGGCTTCGCTTGGACTGGCTTGTCTTGGCTTGGCTTGGCTTGTCTTGGCTTGGCTTGTCTTGGCTTGTCTTTGCTTGGCTTGGCTTGGCTTGGCTTGGCTTGTCTTGGCTTGGCTTGGCTTGGCTTGGCTTGGCTTGGCTTGGCTTGGCATGGCTTGGCCTGGCCTGGGTTGGCTTGGCTTGGCTTGGCTTGGCTTGGCTTTTCTTGGCTTGGCTTGGCTTGGCTTGGCTTGGCGTGGCCTGACCTGGCCTGGCCTGGCCTGGCCTGGCGTGGCTTGGCTTGGCTTGGCTTGGCTTGGCTTGGCTTGGCTTGGCTTGTCTTGGCTTGGCTTGGCTTGGCTTGGCTTGGCTTGGCTTGGCTTGTCTTGGCTTGGCTTGGCTTGGCTTGGCTTGTCTTGGCTTGGCTTGGCTTGGCTTGGCTTGGCTTGGCTTGGGTTGGTTTGGCTTGGCTTGGCTTGGCTTGGCTTGGCTTGGCTTGGCATGGCTTGGGTTGGCTTGGGTTGGCTTGGCTTGGGTTGGTTTGGCTTGGCTTGGGTTGGCTTGGCTTGGCTTGGCTTGACTTGGATTGGCTTGCCTTAAGTTGGCTTGCCTTGGTTTGGCTTGGCCTGGCTTGGTTTGGGTTGGGTTGGCTTGGCTTGGCTTGGCTTGGCTTCGCTTGTCTTGGATTGGCTTGGCTTGGCTTGGGTTGGTTTGGCTTGGCTTGGCTTGGCTTGGCTTGGCTTGGGTTGGCATGGCTTGGGTTGGCTTAGGTTGGCTTGGTTTGGGTTGGTTTGGCTTGGCTTGGGTTGGCTTGGCTTGGCTTGGCTTGGCTTGGCTTGGCTTGGCTTGGCTTGGCTTGGCTTGGCTTGGCTTGGCTTGGCTTGGCTTGGCTTGGCTTGGCTTGGCTTGGCTTGGCTTGGCTTGGCTTGGCTTGGCTTGGCTTGGCTTGGCTTGGCTTGGCTTGGCTTGGCTTGGCTTGGCTTGGCTTGGCTTGGCTTGGCTTGGCTTGGCTTGGCTTGGCTTGGCTTGGCTTGGCTTGGCTTGGCTTGGCTTGGCTTGGCTTGGCTTGGCTTGGCTTGGCTTGGCTTGGCTTGGCTTGGCTTGGCTTGGCTTGGCTTGGCTTGGCTTGGCTTGGCTTGGCTTGGCTTGGCTTGGCTTGGCTTGGCTTGGCTTGGCTTGGCTTGGCTTGGCTTGGCTTGGCTTGGCTTGGGTTGGCTTGGCTTGGCTTGGCTTGACTTGGATTGGCTTGCCTTAAGTTGGCTTGCCTTGGTTTGGCTTGGCCTGGCTTGGTTTGGGTTGGGTTGGCTTGGCTTGGCTTGGCTTGGCTTCGCTTGTCTTGGATTGGCTTGGCTTGGTTTGGGTTGGTTTGGCTTGGCTTGGCTTGGCTTGGCTTGGCTTGGGTTGGCATGGCTTGGGTTGGCTTAGGTTGGCTTGGTTTGGGTTGGTTTGGCTTGGCTTGGGTTGGCTTGGCTTGGCTTGGCTTGGCTTGGCTTGGCTTGGCTTGGCTTGGCTTGGCTTGGCTTGGGTTGGTTTGGCTTGGCTTGGCTTGGCTTGGCT
Organism: Agriotes lineatus; assembly: GCA_940337035.1. Taxonomy (NCBI): domain Eukaryota; kingdom Metazoa; phylum Arthropoda; class Insecta; order Coleoptera; family Elateridae; genus Agriotes; species Agriotes lineatus. The sequence goes on along the minus strand of CALNHX010003454.1, from coordinate 27,188 downwards.
TGGCTTGACTTGGCTTGGCATGGCTTGGTTTGGCTTGGGTTGGCTTGGCTTGGGTTGGTTTGGCTTGGCTTGGGTTGGCTTGGCTTGGCTTGGCTTGGCTTGGCTTGGCTTGGCTTAGCTTGACTTGGCTTGGCTTGGCTTGGCTTGGCTTGGCTTAGCTTGGCTTGGCTTGGCTTGGATTGGCTTGGCTTAATTTGGCTTGCCTTGGTTTGGCTTGGCCTGGCTTACCTTGGCTTGCCTTGGTTTGGCTTGGCCTGGCTTGGTTTGGCTTGGGTTGGCTTGGGTTGGCTTGGCTTGGCTTGGCTTGGCTTGGCTTGTCTTGGCTTGGATTGGCTTGGCTTGGCTTGGCTTGGCTTGGCTTGGCTTGGCTTGGCTTGGCTTGGCTTGGCTTGGCTTGGCTTGGATTGGCTTGGCTTGGCTTGGCTTGGCTTGGCTTGGCTTGGCTTGGCTTGGCTTGGCTTGGCTTGGCTTGGCTTGGCTTGGCTTGGCTTGGCTTGGCTTGGCTTGGCTTGGCTTGGCTTGGCTTGGCTTGGCTTGGCTTGGCTTGGCTTGGCTTGGCTTGGATTGGCTTGGCTTGGCTTGGCTTGACTTGGATTGGCTTGCCTTAAGTTGGCTTGCCTTGGTTTGGCTCGGCCTGGCTTGGTTTGGGTTGGGTTGGGTTGGCTTGGCTTGGCTTGGCTTCGCTTGTCTTGGATTGGCTTGGCTTGGCTTGGGTTGGTTTGGCTTGGCTTGGCTTGGCTTGGCTTGGCTTGGGTTGGCATGGCTTGGGTTGGCTTAGGTTGGCTTGGTTTGGGTTGGTTTGGCTTGGCTTGGGTTGGCTTGGCTTGGCTTGGCTTGGCTTGGCTTGGCTTGGCTTGGCTTGGCTTGGCTTGGCTTGGCTTGGCTTGGGTTGGTTTGGCTTGGCTTGGCTTGGCTTGGCTTGGCTTGACTTGGCTTGGCATGGCTTGGTTTGGCTTGGGTTGGCTTGGCTTGGGTTGGTTTGGCTTGGCTTGGGTTAGCTTGGCTTGGCTTGGCTTGGCTTGGCTTGGCTTGGCTTAGCTTGACTTGGCTTGGCTTGGCTTGGCTTGGCTTGGCTTGGCTTGGCTTGGCTTGGCTTGGCTTGGATTGGCTTGGCTTAATTTGGCTTGCCTTGGCTTGGCTTGGCTTGGCTTGGCTTGGCTTGGCTTGGCTTGGCTTGGCTTGGCTTGGCTTGGCTTGGCTTGGCTTGGCTTGGCTTGGCTTGGCTTGGCTTGGCTTGGCTTGGCTTGGCTTGGCTTGGCTTGGCTTGGCTTGGCTTGGCTTGGCTTGGCTTGGCTTGGCTTGGCTTGGCTTGGCTTGGCTTGGCTTGGCTTGGCTTGGCTTGTCTTGGCTTGGCTTGGCTTGGCTTGGCTAGGCTTGGCTTGGCTTGGCTTGGCTTGGCTTGGCTTGGCTTGGCTTGGCTTGGCTTGGCTTGGCTTGGCTTGGCTTGGCTTGGCTTGGCTTGGCTTGGCTTGGCTTGGCTTGGCTTGGCTTCTCTTGGCTTGGCTTGGCTTGGCTTGGCTTGGCTTGGCTTGGCTTGTCTTGGCTTGGCTTGGCTTGGCTTGGCTTGGCTTGGCTTGGCTTGGGTTGGCCTAGCTTGGCTTGGCTTGGCTTGGCTTGGCTTGGCTTGGCTTGGCTTGGCTTGGCTTGGCTTGGCTTGGCTTGGCTTGGCTTGGCTTGGCTTGGCTTGGCTTGGCTTGGCTTGGCTTGGCTTGGCTTGGCTTGGCTTGGCTTGGCTTGGCTTGGCTTGGCTTGGCTTGGCTTGGCTTGGCTTGGCTTGGCTTGGCTTGGCTTGGCTTGGCTTGGCTTGGCTTGGCTTGGCTTGGCTTGGCTTGGCTTGGCTTGGCTTGGCTTGGCTTGGCTTGGCTTGGCTTGGCTTGGCTTGGCTTGGCTTGGCTTGGCTTGGCTTGGCTTGGCTTGGCTTGGCTTGGCTTGGCTTGGCTTGGCTTGGCTTGGCTTGGCTTGGCTTGGCTTGGCTTGGCTTGGCTTGGCTTGGCTTGGCTTGGCTTGGCTTGGCTTGGCTTGGCTTGGCTTGGCTTGGCTTGGCTTGGCTTGGCTTGGCTTGGCTTGGCTTGGCTTGGCTTGGCTTGGCTTGGCTTGGCTTGGCTTGGCTTGGCTTGGCTTGGCTTGGCTTGGCTTGGCTTGGCTTGGCTTGGCTTGGCTTGGCTTGGCTTGGCTTGGCTTGGCTTGGCTTGGCTTGGCTTGGCTTGGCTTGGCTTGGCTTGGCTTGGCTTGGCTTGGCTTGGCTTGGCTTGGCTTGGCTTGGCTTGGCTTGGCTTGGCTTGGCTTGGCTTGGCTTGGCTTGGCTTGGCTTGGCTTGGCTTGGCTTGGCTGGGCTGGGCTCGGCTCGGCTCGGCTCGGCTTGGCTGGGCCTGGCTGGGCTTGGTTTAGCTTGGGTGGGCTTGGCTTGGCTTGGTTTGGCTTGGCTCTGCTTGGCTTGGCTTGGCTTGTCTTGGTTTGGCTTGGCTTCTCTTGGCTTGGCTTGGCTTCGCTTGGACTGGCTTGTCTTGGCTTGGCTTGGCTTGTCTTGGCTTGGCTTGTCTTGGCTTGTCTTTGCTTGGCTTGGCTTGGCTTGGCTTGGCTTGTCTTGGCTTGGCTTGGCTTGGCTTGGCTTGGCTTGGCTTGGCTTGGCATGGCTTGGCCTGGCCTGGGTTGGCTTGGCTTGGCTTGGCTTGGCTTGGCTTTTCTTGGCTTGGCTTGGCTTGGCTTGGCTTGGCGTGGCCTGACCTGGCCTGGCCTGGCCTGGCCTGGCGTGGCTTGGCTTGGCTTGGCTTGGCTTGGCTTGGCTTGGCTTGGCTTGTCTTGGCTTGGCTTGGCTTGGCTTGGCTTGGCTTGGCTTGGCTTGTCTTGGCTTGGCTTGGCTTGGCTTGGCTTGTCTTGGCTTGGCTTGGCTTGGCTTGGCTTGGCTTGGCTTGGGTTGGTTTGGCTTGGCTTGGCTTGGCTTGGCTTGGCTTGGCATGGCTTGGGTTGGCTTGGGTTGGCTTGGCTTGGGTTGGTTTGGCTTGGCTTGGGTTGGCTTGGCTTGGCTTGGCTTGACTTGGATTGGCTTGCCTTAAGTTGGCTTGCCTTGGTTTGGCTTGGCCTGGCTTGGTTTGGGTTGGGTTGGCTTGGCTTGGCTTGGCTTGGCTTCGCTTGTCTTGGATTGGCTTGGCTTGGCTTGGGTTGGTTTGGCTTGGCTTGGCTTGGCTTGGCTTGGCTTGGGTTGGCATGGCTTGGGTTGGCTTAGGTTGGCTTGGTTTGGGTTGGTTTGGCTTGGCTTGGGTTGGCTTGGCTTGGCTTGGCTTGGCTTGGCTTGGCTTGGCTTGGCTTGGCTTGGCTTGGCTTGGCTTGGCTTGGCTTGGCTTGGCTTGGCTTGGCTTGGCTTGGCTTGGCTTGGCTTGGCTTGGCTTGGCTTGGCTTGGCTTGGCTTGGCTTGGCTTGGCTTGGCTTGGCTTGGCTTGGCTTGGCTTGGCTTGGCTTGGCTTGGCTTGGCTTGGCTTGGCTTGGGTTGGCTTGGCTTGGCTTGGCTTGGCTTGGCTTGGCTTGGCTTGGCTTGGCTTGGCTTGGCTTGGCTTGGCTTGGCTTGGCTTGGCTTGGCTTGGCTTGGCTTGGCTTGGCTTGGCTTGGCTTGGCTTGGCTTGGCTTGGCTTGGCTTGGCTTGGCTTGGCTTGGCTTGGCTTGGCTTGGCTTGGCTTGGCTTGGGTTGGCTTGGCTTGGCTTGGCTTGACTTGGATTGGCTTGCCTTAAGTTGGCTTGCCTTGGTTTGGCTTGGCCTGGCTTGGTTTGGATTGGGTTGGCTTGGCTTGGCTTGGCTTGGCTTCGCTTGTCTTGGATTGGCTTGGCTTGGCTTGGGTTGGTTTGGCTTGGCTTGGCTTGGCTTGGCTTGGCTTGGGTTGGCATGGCTTGGGTTGGCTTAGGTTGGCTTGGTTTGGGTTGGTTTGGCTTGGCTTGGGTTGGCTTGGCTTGGCTTGACTTGGCTTGGCTTGGCTTGGCTTGGCTTGGCTTGGCTTGGCTTGGCTTGGGTTGGTTTGGCTTGGCTTGGCTTGGCTTGGCTTGGCTTGACTTGGCTTGGCATGGCTTGGTTTGGCTTGGGTTGGCTTGGCTTGGGTTGGTTTGGCTTGGCTTGGGTTGGCTTGGCTTGGCTTGGCTTGGCTTGGCTTGGCTTGGCTTAGCTTGACTTGGCTTGGCTTGGCTTGGCTTGGCTTGGCTTGGCTTGGCTTGGCTTGGCTTGGATTGGCTTGGCTTAATTTGGCTTGCCTTGGTTTGGCTTGGCCTGGCTTACCTTGGCTTGCCTTGGTTTGGCTTGGCCTGGCTTGGTTTGGCTTGGGTTGGCTTGGGTTGGCTTGGCTTGGCTTGGCTTGGCTTGGCTTGTCTTGGCTTGGCTTGGCTTGGCTTGGCTTGGCTTGGCTTGGCTTGGCTTGGCTTGGCTTGGCTTGGCTTGGCTTGGCTTGGCTTGGCTTGGCTTGGCTTGGCTTGGCTTGGCTTGGCTTGGCTTGGCTTGGCTTGGCTTGGCTTGGCTTGGCTTGGCTTGGCTTGGCTTGGCTTGGCTTGGCTTGGCTTGGCTTGGCTTGGCTTGGCTTGGCTTGGCTTGGCTTAGCTTGGCTTGGCTTGGCTTGGCTTGGCTTGGCTTGGCTTGGCTTGGCTTGGCTTGGCTTGACTTGGATTGGCTTGCCTTAAGTTGGCTTGCCTTGGTTTGGCTTGGCCTGGCTTGGTTTGGGTTGGGTTGGCTTGGCTTGGCTTGGCTTGGCTTCGCTTGTCTTGGATTGGCTTGGCTTGGCTTGGGTTGGTTTGGCTTGGCTTGGCTTGGCTTGGCTTGGCTTGGGTTGGCATGGCTTGGGTTGGCTTAGGTTGGCTTGGTTTGGGTTGGTTTGGCTTGGCTTGGGTTGGCTTGGCTTGGCTTGGCTTGGCTTGGCTTGGCTTGGCTTGGCTTGGCTTGGCTTGGCTTGGCTTGGGTTGGTTTGGCTTGGCTTGGCTTGGCTTGGCTTGGCTTGACTTGGCTTGGCATGGCTTGGTTTGGCTTGGGTTGGCTTGGCTTGGGTTGGTTTGGCTTGGCTTGGGTTGGCTTGGCTTGGCTTGGCTTGGCTTGGCTTGGCTTGGCTTGGCTTAGCTTGACTTGGCTTGGCTTGGCTTGGCTTGGCTTGGCTTGGCTTGGCTTGGCTTGGCTTGGCTTGGATTGGCTTGGCTTAATTTGGCTTGCCTTGGTTTGGCTTGGCCTGGCTTACCTTGGCTTGCCTTGGTTTGGCTTGGCCTGGCTTGGTTTGGCTTGGGTTGGCTTGGGTTGGCTTGGCTTGGCTTGGCTTGGCTTGGCTTGTCTTGGCTTGGCTTGGCTTGGCTTGGCTTGGCTTGGCTTGGCTTGGCTTGGCTTGGCTTGGCTTGGCTTGGCTTGGCTTGGATTGGCTTGGCTTGGCTTGGCTTGGCTTGGCTTGGCTTGGCTTGGCTTGGCTTGGCTTGGCTTGGCTTGGCTTGGCTTGGCTTGGCTTGGCTTGGCTTGGCTTGGCTTGGCTTGGCTTGGCTTGGCTTGGCTTGGCTTGGCTTGGCTTGGCTTGGCTTGGCTTGGCTTGGCTTGGCTTGGCTTGGCTTGGCTTGGCTTGGCTTGGCTTGGCTTGGCTTGGCTTGGCTTGGCTTGGCTTGGCTTGGCTTGGCTTGGCTTGGCTTGGCTTGGCTTGGCTTGGCTTGGCTTGGCTTGGCTTGGCTTGGCTTGGCTTGGCTTGGCTTGGCTTGGCTTGGCTTGGCTTGGCTTGGCTTGGCTTGGCTTGGCTTGGCTTGGCTTGGCTTGGCTTGGCTTGGCTTGGCTTGGCTTGGCTTGGCTTGGCTTGGCTTGGCTTATTTTGGCTTGGCTTGGCTTGGCTTGGCTTTGCTTGGCTTGCGTTGGCTTGGCTTGGCTTGGCTTGGCTTGGCTTGGCTTGGCTTGGGCTTGACTTGGTTTGGCTTGGCTTGGCTTGGCTTGGCTTGGCTTGTGTTGGTTTGGCTTAGCTTGGCTTGGCTTGGCTTGGCTTGGCTTGGCTTGGCTTGGCGTGGCTTGGCTTGGCTTGGCCTGGCCTGCCTGGCCTGGTCTGATCTGGCCTGCCTTGGCTTGGCTTGGCTTGGCTTGGCTTGGCTGGGCTTGGCTTGGCTTGGCTTTGCTTGGCTTGGCTTGGCTTGGCTTGGCTTGGCTTGGCTTGGCTTGGCTTGGCTTGGCTTGGCTTGACTTGGTTTGGCTTGGCTTGGCTTGGCTTGGCTTGGCTTGTGTTGGTTTGGCTTAGCTTGGCTTGGCTTGGCTTGGCTTGGCTTGGCTTGGCTTGGCTTGGCCTGGCCTGCCTGGCCTGGCCTGACCTGGCCTGGCTTGGCTTGGCTTGGCTTGGCTTGGCTTGTCTTGGCTTGGCTTGGCTTGGCTTGCTTGTCCTGGCTTGGCTTGCCTTGGCTTGGCTTGGCGTGGCTTCGCTTGGCTTGGCCTGGCCTGACCTGGCCTGGCCTGGGTTGGCTTGGCTTGGCTTGTCTTGGCTTGGCTTGGCTTGGCTTGGCTTGGCTTGGCTTGGCTTGGCTTGGCTTGGCTTGGCTTGGCTTGGCTTGGCTTGGCTTGGCTTGGCTTGGCTTGGCTTGGCTTGGCTTGGCTTGGCTTGGCTTGGCTTGGCTTGGCTTGGCTTGGCTTGGCTTGGCTTGGCTTGGCTTGGCTTGGCTTGGCTTGGCTTGGCTTGGCTTGGCTTGGCTTGGCTTGGCTTGGCTTGGCTTGGCTTGGCTTGGCTTGGCTTGGCTTGGCTTGGCTTGGCTTGGCTTGGCTTGGCTTGGCTTGGCTTGGCTTGGCTTGGCTTGGCTTGGCTTGGCTTGGCTTGGCTTGGCTTGGCTTGGCTTGGCTTGGCTTGGCTTGGCTTGGCTTGGCTTGGCTTGGCTTGTGTTGGTTTGGCTTGGCTTGGCTTGGCTTGGCTTGGCCTTTCGTGGCTTGGCTTGGCTTGGCTTGGTTTGGCTTGGCTTGGCTTGGCTTGGCTTGGCTTGGCTTGGCTTGGCTTGGCTTGGCTTGGCTTGGATTGGCTTGGCTTCGCTTGGCCTGGCCTGGCATGGCTTGGCTTGGCTTGGCCTGGCCTGGCCTGGCTTGGGTTGGCTTGGCTTGGCTTGGCTTGGCTTGGCTTGGCTTGGCTTGGCTTGGCTTGGCTTGGCTTGGCTTGGCTTGGCTTGGCTTGGCTTGGCTTGGCTTGGCTTGGCTTGGCTTGGCTTGGCTTGGCTTGGCTTGGCTTGGCTTGGCTTGGCTTGGCTTGTGTTGGTTTGGCTTGGCTTGGCTTGGCTTGGCTTGGCCTTTCGTGGCTTGGCTTGGCTTGGCTTGGTTTGGCTTGGCTTGGCTTGGCTTGGCTTGGCTTGGCTTGGCTTGGCTTGGCTTGGCTTGGATTGGCTTGGCTTGGCTTGGCCTGGCCTGGCATGGCTTGGCTTGGCTTGGCCTGGCCTGGCCTGGCCTGGGTTGGCTTGGCTTGGCTTGGCTTGGCTTGGCTTGGCTTGGCTTGGCTTGGCTTGGCTTGGCTTGGCTTGGCTTGGCTTGGCTTGGCTTGGCTTGGCTTGGCTTGGCTTGGCTTGGCTTGGCTTGGCTTGGCTTGGCTTGGCTTGGCTTGGCTTGGCTTGGCTTGGCTTGGCTTCGCTTGGCTTGGCTTGGCTTGGCTTGGCTTGGCTTGGCTTGGCTTGGCTTGGCTTGGCTTGGCTTGGCTTGGCTTGGCTTGGCTTGGCTTGGCTTGGCATGGCTTGGCTTGGCTTGGCTTGGCTTGGCTTGGCTTGGCTTGGCTTGGCTTGGCTTGGCTTGGCTTGGCTTGGCTTGGCTTGGCTTAGCTTGGCTTGGCTTGGCTTGGCTGGGCTGGGCTCGGCTCGGCTCGGCTCGGCTCGGCTCGGCTCGGCTCGGCTTGGCTGGGCCTGGCTGGGCTTGGTTTGGCTTGGGTGGGCTTGTCTTGGCTTGGTTTGGCTTGGCTCTGCTTGGCTTGGCTTGGCTTGTCTTGGCTTGGCTTGGCTTCTCTTGGCTTCGCTTGGCTTCGCTTGGACTGGCTTGTCTTGGCTTGGCTTGGCTTGTCTTGGCTTGGCTTGTCTTGGCTTGTCTTTGCTTGGCTTGGCTTGGCTTGGCTTGGCTTGTCTTGGCTTGGCTTGGCTTGGCTTGGCTTGGCTTGTCTTGGCTTGGCTTGGCTTGGCTTGGCTTGGCTTGGCTTGGCTTGGCTTGTCTTGGCTTGGCTTGGCTTGGCTTGGCTTGGCTTGTCTTGGCTTGGCTTGGCTTGGCTTGGCTTGTCTTGGCTTGGCTTGGCTTGGCTTGGCTTGGCTTGGCTTGGCTTCTCTTGGATTGGCTTGGCTTGGCTTGGCTTGGCTTGGCTTGGCTTGGCTTGGGTTGGTTTGGCTTGGCTTGGCTTGGCTTGGCTTGGCTTGGCTTGGCTTGGCATAGCTTGGGTTGGCTTGGTTCACCAAAAATCACCAAAGGTCACCAAAGGTCACCAAAGGTCACCAAAGGTCACCCCAAAGGTCACCAAAGGTCACCCCAAAGGTCACCAAAGGTCTCCCCAAAGGTCACCAAAGGTCACCCCAAAGGTCACCAAAGGTCACCAAAGGTCACCAAAGGTCACCAAAGGTCACCCCAAAGCTCACCAAAGGTCACCCCAAAGGTCACCAAAGGTCACCAAAAATCACCAAAGGTCATCAAAGGTCACCCCAAAGGTCACCAAAGGTCACCCCAAAGGTCACCAAAGGTCACCCCAAAGGTAACCAAAGGTCACCAAAGGTCACCCCAAAGGTCACCAAAGGTCACCCTAAAGGTCACCAAAGGTCACCAAAGGTCACCCCAAAGGTCACCAAAGGTCACCAAAGGACACCAAAGGTCACCAAAGGTCACCCCAAAGGTCACCAAAGGTCACCAAAGGTCACCAAAGGTCACCAAAGGTCACCCCAAAGGTCACCAAAGGTCACCCCAAAGGTCACCAAAGGTCACCAAAGGTCACCCCAAATGTCACCAAAGGTCACCAAAGGTCACCAAAGGTCACCAAAGGTCACCAAAGGTCACCAAAGGTCACCAAAGGTCACCAAAGGTCACCCCAAAGGTCACCAAAGGTCACCCCAAAGGTCACCAAAGGTCACCCCAAAGGTCACCAAAGGTCACCCCAAAGGTCACCAAAGGTCACCAATGGTCACCAAAGGTCACCAATGGTCACCAAAGGTCACCAAAGGTCACCCCAAAGGTCACCAAAGGTCACCCCAAAGGTCACCAAAGGTCACCCCAAAGGTCACCAAAGGTCACCCCAAAGGTCAGCAAAGGTCACCAAAGGTCAGCAAAGGTCACCAAAGGTCACCAAAGGTCACCCCAAAGGTCACCAAAGGTCACCCCAAAGGTCACCAAAGGTCACCCCAAAGGTCACCAAAGGTCACCAAAGGTCACCAAAGGTCACCAAAGGTCACCAAAGGTCACACCAAAGGTCACCAAAGGTCACCCCAAAGGTCACCAAAGGTCACCCCAAAGGTCACCAAAGGTCACCAAAGGAAACCAAAGGTCACCAAAGGTCACCCCAAAGGTCACCAAAGGTTACCTCATAGGTCACCAAAGGTCACCCCAAAGGTCACCAAAGGTCACCAAAGGTCACCAAAGGTCACCAAAGGTCACCAAAGGTCACCCCAAAGGTCACCAAAGGTCACCCCAAAGGTCACCAAAGGTCACCAAAGATCACCAAAGGTCACCAAAGGTCACCAAAGGTCACCCCAAAGGTCACCAAAGGTCACCCCAAAGGTCACCAAAGTTCACCAAAGGAAACCAAAGGTCACCAAAGGTCACCCCAAAGGTCACCAAAGGTTACCCCATAGGTCACCAAAGGTCACCCCAAAGGTCACCAAAGGTCACCAAAGGTCACCAAAGGTCACCCCAAAGGTCACCAAAGGTCACCAAAGGTCACCCCAAAGGTCACCAAAGGTCACCAAAGGTCACCAAAGGTCACCAAAGGTCATCCCAAAGTTCACCAAAGGGCACCCCAAAGGTCACCAAAGGTCACCAAAGGTCACCAATGGTCACCAAAGGTCACCCCAAAGGTCACCAAAGGTCACCAAAGGTCACCCCAAAGGTCACCAAAGATCACCAAAGGTCACCAAAGGTCACCGCAAAGGTCACCAAAGGTCACCCTAAAAGTCACCAAAGGTCACCCCAAAGGTCACCAAAGGTCACCAAAGGTCACCAAAGGTCACCAAAGGTCACCCCAAAGGTCACCAAAGGTCACCCCAAAGGTCACCAAAGGTCACCAAAGGTCACCAAAGGTCACCAAAGGTCACCCCAAAGGTCACCAAAGGTCACCCCAAAGGTCACCCCAAAGGTCACCAAAGGTCACCAAAGGTCACCCTAAAGGTCACTAAAGGTCACCAAAGGTCACCAAAGGTCACCAAAGGTCACCCCAAAGGTCACCAAAGGTCACCAAAGGTCACCCCAAAGGTCACCAAAGGTCACCAAAGGTCACCAAAGGTCACCAAAGGTCACCCCAAAGGTCACCAAAGGTCACCCCAAAGGCCACCAAAGGTCACCAAAGGTCACCAAAGGTCACCAAAGGTCACCAAAGGTCACCAAAGATCACCAAAGGTCACACCAAAGGTCACCAAAGGTCACCCCAAAGGTCACCAAAGGTCACCAAAGGTCACCAAAGGTCACCAAAGGTCACCCCAAAGGTCACCAAAGGTCACCCCAAAGGTCACCAAAGGTCACCCCAAAGGTCACCAAAGGTCACCAAAGGTCACCAAAGGTCACCAAAGGTCACCAAAGGTCACCAAAGGTCACCCCAAAGGTCACCAAAGGTCACCCCAAAGGTCACCAAAGGTCACCAAAGGTCACCAAAGGTCACCAAAGGTCACCCCAAAGGTCACCAAAGGTCACCCCAAAGGTCACCAAAGGTCACCCCAAAGGTCACCAAAGGTCACCAAAGGTCACCAAAGGTCACCAAAGGTCACCCCAAAGCTCACCAAAGGTCACCCCAAAGGTCACCAAAGGTCACCAAAGGTCACCAAAGGTCACCAAAGGTCACCAAAGGTCTCCAAAGGTCACCCCAAAGGTCACCAAAGGTCACCCCAAAGGTCACCAAAGGTCACCAAAGGTCACCAAAGGTCACCAAAGGTCACCCCAAAGGTCACCAAAGGTCACCCCAAAGGTCACCAAAGGTCACCCCAAAGGTCACCAAAGGTCACCAAAGGTCACCAAAGGTCACCAAAGGTCACCAAAGGTCACCCCAAAGGTCACCAAAGGTCACCCCAAAGGTCACCAAAGGTCACCCCAAAGGTCACCAAAGGTCACCCCAAAGGTCACCAAAGGTCACCAAAGGTCACCAAAGGTCACCAAAGGTCACCCCAAAGCTCACCAAAGGTCACCCCAAAGGTCACCAAAGGTCACCAAAAATCACCAAAGGTCACCAAAGGTCACCCCACCGCTTAGCTTGGCTTGGCTTGGCTTGGCTTGGCTTGGCTTGGCTTGGCTTGGCCTGGCCTGCCTGGCCTGGCCTGACCTGGCCTGGCTTGGCTTGGCTTGGCTTGGCTTGGCTTGTCTTGGCTTGGCTTGGCTTGGCTTGCTTGTCTTGGCTTGGCTTGCCTTGGCTTGGCTTGGCGTGGCTTCGCTTGGCTTGGCCTGGCCTGACCTGGCCTGGCCTGGGTTGGCTTGGCTTGGCTTGTCTTGGCTTGGCTTGGCTTGGCTTGGCTTGGCTTGGCTTGGCTTGGCTTGGCTTGGCTTGGCTTGGCTTGGCTTGGCTTGGCTTGGCTTGGCTTGGCTTGGCTTGGCTTGGCTTGGCTTGGCTTGGCTTGGCTTGGCTTGGCTTGGCTTGGCTTGGCTTGGCTTGGCTTGGCTTGGCTTGGCTTGGCTTGGCTTGGCTTGGCTTGGCTTGGCTTGGCTTGGCTTGGCTTGGCTTGGCTTGGCTTGGCTTGGCTTGGCTTGGCTTGGCTTGGCTTGGCTTGGCTTGGCTTGGCTTGGCTTGGCTTGGCTTGGCTTGGCTTGGCTTGGCTTGGCTTGGCTTGGCTTGGCTTGGCTTGGCTTGGCTTGGCTTGTGTTGGTTTGGCTTGGCTTGGCTTGGCTTGGCTTGGCCTTTCGTGGCTTGGCTTGGCTTGGCTTGGTTTGGCTTGGCTTGGCTTGGCTTGGCTTGGCTTGGCTTGGCTTGGCTTGGCTTGGCTTGGCTTGGATTGGCTTGGCTTCGCTTGGCCTGGCCTGGCATGGCTTGGCTTGGCTTGGCCTGGCCTGGCCTGGCTTGGGTTGGCTTGGCTTGGCTTGGCTTGGCTTGGCTTGGCTTGGCTTGGCTTGGCTTGGCTTGGCTTGGCTTGGCTTGGCTTGGCTTGGCTTGGCTTGGCTTGGCTTGGCTTGGCTTGGCTTGGCTTGGCTTGGCTTGGCTTGGCTTGGCTTGGCTTGGCTTGGCTTGTGTTGGTTTGGCTTGGCTTGGCTTGGCTTGGCTTGGCCTTTCGTGGCTTGGCTTGGCTTGGTTTGGCTTGGCTTGGCTTGGCTTGGCTTGGCTTGGCTTGGCTTGGCTTGGCTTGGCTTGGATTGGCTTGGCTTGGCTTGGCCTGGCCTGGCATGGCTTGGCTTGGCTTGGCCTGGCCTGGCCTGGCCTGGGTTGGCTTGGCTTGGCTTGGCTTGGCTTGGCTTGGCTTGGCTTGGCTTGGCTTGGCTTGGCTTGGCTTGGCTTGGCTTGGCTTGGCTTGGCTTGGCTTGGCTTGGCTTGGCTTGGCTTGGCTTGGCTTGGCTTGGCTTGGCTTGGCTTGGCTTGGCTTGGCTTGGCTTGGCTTGGCTTGGCTTGGCTTGGCTTGGCTTGGCTTGGCTTGGCTTGGCTTGGCTTGGCTTGGCTTGGCTTGGCTTGGCTTGGCTTGGCTTGGCTTGGCATGGCTTGGCTTGGCTTGGCTTGGCTTGGCTTGGCTTGGCTTGGCTTGGCTTGGCTTGGCTTGGCTTGGCTTGGCTTGGCTTAGCTTGGCTTGGCTTGGCTTGGCTGGGCTGGGCTCGGCTCGGCTCGGCTCGGCTCGGCTCGGCTCGGCTCGGCTTGGCTGGGCCTGGCTGGGCTTGGTTTGGCTTGGGTGGGCTTGGCTTGGCTTGGTTTGGCTTGGCTCTGCTTGGCTTGGCTTGGCTTGTCTTGGCTTGGCTTGGCTTCTCTTGGCTTCGCTTGGCTTCGCTTGGACTGGCTTGTCTTGGCTTGGCTTGGCTTGTCTTGGCTTGGCTTGTCTTGGCTTGTCTTTGCTTGGCTTGGCTTGGCTTGGCTTGGCTTGTCTTGGCTTGGCTTGGCTTGGCTTGGCTTGGCTTGTCTTGGCTTGGCTTGGCTTGGCTTGGCTTGGCTTGGCTTGGCTTGGCTTGTCTTGGCTTGGCTTGGCTTGGCTTGGCTTGGCTTGTCTTGGCTTGGCTTGGCTTGGCTTGGCTTGTCTTGGCTTGGCTTGGCTTGGCTTGGCTTGGCTTGGCTTGGCTTCTCTTGGATTGGCTTGGCTTGGCTTGGCTTGGCTTGGCTTGGCTTGGCTTGGGTTGGTTTGGCTTGGCTTGGCTTGGCTTGGCTTGGCTTGGCTTGGCTTGGCATAACTTGGGTTGGCTTGGGTTCACCAAAAATCACCAAAGGTCACCAAAGGTCACCAAAGGTCACCAAAGGTCACCCCAAAGGTCACCAAAGGTCACCCCAAAGGTCACCAAAGGTCTCCCCAAAGGTCACCAAAGGTCACCCCAAAGGTCACCAAAGGTCACCAAAGGTCACCAAAGGTCACCAAAGGTCACCCCAAAGCTCACCAAAGGTCACCCCAAAGGTCACCAAAGGTCACCAAAAATCACCAAAGGTCACCAAAGGTCACCCCAAAGGTCACCAAAGGTCACCCCAAAGGTCACCAAAGGTCACCCCAAAGGTAACCAAAGGTCACCAAAGGTCACCCCAAAGGTCACCAAAGGTCACCCTAAAGGTCACCAAAGGTCACCAAAGGTCACCCCAAAGGTCACCAAAGGTCACCAAAGGACACCAAAGGTCACCAAAGGTCACCCCAAAGGTCACCAAAGGTCACCAAAGGTCACCAAAGGTCACCAAAGGTCACCCCAAAGGTCACCAAAGGTCACCCCAAAGGTCACCAAAGGTCACCAAAGGTCACCCCAAATGTCACCAAAGGTCACCAAAGGTCACCAAAGGTCACCAAAGGTCACCAAAGGTCACCAAAGGTCACCAAAGGTCACCAAAGGTCACCCCAAAGGTCACCAAAGGTCACCCCAAAGGTCACCAAAGGTCACCCCAAAGGTCACCAAAGGTCACCCCAAAGGTCACCAAAGGTCACCAATGGTCACCAAAGGTCACCAATGGTCACCAAAGGTCACCAAAGGTCACCCCAAAGGTCACCAAAGGTCACCCCAAAGGTCACCAAAGGTCACCCCAAAGGTCACCAAAGGTCACCCCAAAGGTCAGCAAAGGTCACCAAAGGTCAGCAAAGGTCACCAAAGGTCACCAAAGGTCACCCCAAAGGTCACCAAAGGTCACCCCAAAGGTCACCAAAGGTCACCCCAAAGGTCACCAAAGGTCACCAAAGGTCACCAAAGGTCACCAAAGGTCACCAAAGGTCACCCCAAAGGTCACCAAAGGTCACCCCAAAGGTCACCAAAGGTCACCCCAAAGGTCACCAAAGGTCACCAAAGGAAACCAAAGGTCACCAAAGGTCACCCCAAAGGTCACCAAAGGTTACCTCATACGTCACCAAAGGTCACCCCAAAGGTCACCAAAGGTCACCAAAGGTCACCAAAGGTCACCAAAGGTCACCCCAAAGGTCACCAAAGGTCACCCCAAAGGTCACCAAAGGTCACCAAAGATCACCAAAGGTCACCAAAGGTCACCAAAGGTCACCCCAAAGGTCACCAAAGGTCACCCCAAAGGTCACCAAAGTTCACCAAAGGAAACCAAAGGTCACCAAAGGTCACCCCAAAGGTCACCAAAGGTTACCCCATAGGTCACCAAAGGTCACCCCAAAGGTCACCAAAGGTCACCAAAGGTCACCAAAGGTCACCCCAAAGGTCACCAAAGGTCACCAAAGGTCACCCCAAAGGTCACCAAAGGTCACCAAAGGTCACCAAAGGTCACCAAAGGTCATCCCAAAGTTCACCAAAGGGCACCCCAAAGGTCACCAAAGGTCACCAAAGGTCACCAATGGTCACCAAAGGTCACCCCAAAGGTCACCAAAGGTCACCAAAGGTCACCCCAAAGGTCACCAAAGATCACCAAAGGTCACCAAAGGTCACCGCAAAGGTCACCAAAGGTCACCCTAAAAGTCACCAAAGGTCACCCCAAAGGTCACCAAAGGTCACCAAAGGTCACCAAAGGTCACCAAAGGTCACCCCAAAGGTCACCAAAGGTCACCCCAAAGGTCACCAAAGGTCACCAAAGGTCACCAAAGGTCACCAAAGGTCACCCCAAAGGTCACCAAAGGTCACCCCAAAGGTCACCCCAAAGGTCACCAAAGGTCACCAAAGGTCACCCTAAAGGTGACTAAAGGTCACCAAAGGTCACCAAAGGTCACCAAAGGTCACCCCAAAGGTCACCAAAGGTCACCAAAGGTCACCCCAAAGGTCACCAAAGGTCACCAAAGGTCACCAAAGGTCACCAAAGGTCACCCCAAAGGTCACCAAAGGTCACCCCAAAGGCCACCAAAGGTCACCAAAGGTCACCAAAGGTCACCAAAGGTCACCAAAGGTCACCAAAGGTCACCAAAGGTCACACCAAAGGTCACCAAAGGTCACCCCAAAGGTCACCAAAGGTCACCAAAGGTCACCATAGGTCACCAAAGGTCACCCCAAAGGTCACCAAAGGTCACCCCAAAGGTCACCAAAGGTCACCCCAAAGGTCACCAAAGGTCACCAAAGGTCACCAAAGGTCACCAAAGGTCACCAAAGGTCACCCCAAAGGTCACCAAAGGTCACCCCAAAGGTCACCAAAGGTCACCAAAGGTCACCAAAGGTCCCCAAAGGTCACCCCAAAGGTCACCAAAGGTCACCCCAAAGGTCACCAAAGGTCACCCCAAAGGTCACCAAAGGTCACCAAAGGTCACCAAAGGTCACCAAAGGTCACCCCAAAGCTCACCAAAGGTCACCCCAAAGGTCACCAAAGGTCACCAAAGGTCACCAAAGGTCACCAAAGGTCACCAAAGGTCTCCAAAGGTCACCCCAAAGGTCACCAAAGGTCACCCCAAAGGTCACCAAAGGTCACCAAAGGTCACCAAAGGTCACCAAAGGTCACCCCAAAGGTCACCAAAGGTCACCCCAAAGGTCACCAAAGGTCACCCCAAAGGTCACCAAAGGTCACCAAAGGTCACCAAAGGTCACCAAAGGTCACCAAAGGTCACCCCAAAGGTCACCAAAGGTCACCCCAAAGGTCACCAAAGGTCACCCCAAAGGTCACCAAAGGTCACCCCAAAGGTCACCAAAGGTCACCAAAGGTCACCAAAGGTCACCAAAGGTCACCCCAAAGCTCACCAAAGGTCACCCCAAAGGTCACCAAAGGTCACCAAAAATCACCAAAGGTCACCAAAGGTCACCCCAAAGGTCACCAAAGGTCACCCCAAAGGTCACCAAAGGTCACCCCAAAGGTAACCAAAGGTCACCAAAGGTCACCCCAAAGGTCACCAAAGGTCACCCTAAAGGTCACCAAAGGTCACCAAAGGTCACCAAAGGTCACCAAAGGTCACCAAAGGACACCAAAGGTCACCAAAGGTCACCCCAAAGGTCACCAAAGGTCACCAAAGGTCACCAAAGGTCACCAAAGGTCACCCCAAAGGTCACCAAAGGTCACCAAAGGTCACCCCAAAGGTCACCAAAGGTCACCAAAGGAAACCAAAGGTCACCAAAGGTCACCCCAAAGGTCACCAAAGGTTACCCCATAGGTCACCAAAGGTCACCCCAAAGGTCACCCCAAAGGTCACCAAAGGTCACCAAAGGTCACCAAAGGTCACCAAAGGTCACCCCAAAGGTCACCAAAGGTCACCCCAAAGGTCACCAAAGGTCACCAAAGATCACCAAAGGTCACCAAAGGTCACCAAAGGTCACCCCAAAGGTCACCAAAGGTCACCCCAAAGGTCACCAAAGTTCACCAAAGGAAACCAAAGGTCACCAAAGGTCACCCCAAAGGTCACCAAAGGTTACCCCATAGGTCACCAAAGGTCACCCCAAAGGTCACCAAAGGTCACCAAAGGTCACCAAAGGTCACCCCAAAGGTCACCAAAGGTTACCCCATAGGTCACCAAAGGTCACCCCAAAGGTCACCCCAAAGGTCACCAAAGGTCACCAAAGGTCACCAAAGGTCACCAAAGGTCACCCCAAAGGTCACCAAAGGTCACCCCAAAGGTCACCAAAGGTCACCAAAGATCACCAAAGGTCACCAAAGGTCACCAAAGGTCACCCCAAAGGTCACCAAAGGTCACCCCAAAGGTCACCAAAGTTCACCAAAGGAAACCAAAGGTCACCGCAAAGGTCACCAAAGGTCACCCTAAAAGTCACCAAAGGTCACCCCAAAGGTCACCAAAGGTCACCAAAGGTCACCAAAGGTCACCAAAGGTCACCCCAAAGGTCACCAAAGGTCACCCCAAAGGTCACCAAAGGTCACCAAAGGTCACCAAAGGTCACCAAAGGTCACCAAAGGTCACCCCAAAGGTCACCAAAGGTCACCCCAAAGGTCACCAAAGGTCACCAAAGGTCACCCTAAAGGTCACTAAAGGTCACCAAAGGTCATCCCAAAGTTCACCAAAGGGCACCCCAAAGGTCACCAAAGGTCACCAAAGGTCACCAAAGGTCACCAAAGGTCACCCCAAAGGTCACCAAAGGTCACCAAAGGTCACCCCAAAGGTCACCAAAGGTCACCAAAGGTCACCAAAGGTCACCGCAAAGGTCACCAAAGGTCACCCTAAAAGTCACCAAAGGTCACCCCAAAGGTCACCAAAGGTCACCAAAGGTCACCAAAGGTCACCAAAGGTCACCCCAAAGGTCACCAAAGGTCACCCCAAAGGTCACCAAAGGTCACCAAAGGTCACCAAAGGTCACCAAAGGTCACCAAAGGTCACCCCAAAGGTCACCAAAGGTCACCCCAAAGGTCACCAAAGGTCACCAAAGGTCACCCTAAAGGTCACTAAAGGTCACCAAAGGTCACCAAAGGTCACCAAAGGTCACCCCAAAGGTCACCAAAGGTCACCAAAGGTCACCCCAAAGGTCACCAAAGGTCACCAATGGTCACCAAAGGTCACCAATGGTCACCAAAGGTCACCAAAGGTCACCAAAGGTCATCCCAAAGGTCACCAAAGGGCACCCCAAAGGTCACCAAAGGTCACCAAAGGTCACCAAAGGTCACCAAAGGTCACCCCAAAGCTCACCAAAGGTCACCCCAAAGGTCACCAAAGGTCACCAAAGGTCACCAAAGGTCACCAAAGGTCACCAAAGGTCTCCAAAGGTCACCCCAAAGGTCACCAAAGGTCACCCCAAAGGTCACCAAAGGTCACCAAAGGTCACCAAAGGTCACCAAAGGTCACCCCAAAGGACACCAAAGGTCACCCCAAAGGTCACCAAAGGTCACCCCAAAGGTCACCAAAAATCACCAAAGGTCACCAAAGGTCACCAAAGGTCACCAAAGGTCACCCCAAAGGTCACCAAAGGTCACCCCAAAGGTCACCAAAGGTCACCCCAAAGGTCACCAAAGGTCACCCCAAAGGTCACCAAAGGTCACCAAAGGTCACCAAAGGTCACCAAAGGTCACCCCAAAGCTCACCAAAGGTCACCCCAAAGGTCACCAAAGGTCACCAAAAATCACCAAAGGTCACCAAAGGTCACCCCAAAGGTCACCAAAGGTCACCCAAAAGGTCACCAAAGGTCACCCCAAAGGTAACCAAAGGTCACCAAAGGTCACCCCAAAGGTCACCAAAGGTCACCCTAAAGGTCACCAAAGGTCACCAAAGGTCACCAAAGGTCACCAAAGGTCACCAAAGGACACCAAAGGTCACCAAAGGTCACCCCAAAGGTCACCAAAGGTCACCAAAGGTCACCAAAGGTCACCAAAGGTCACCCCAAAGGTCACCAAAGGTCACCCCAAAGGTCACCAAAGGTCACCAAAGGTCACCCCAAATGTCACCAAAGGTCACCAAAGGTCACCAAAGGTCACCAAAGGTCACCAAAGGTCACCAAAGGTCACCAAAGGTCACCCCAAAGGTCACCAAAGGTCACCCCAAAGGTCACCAAAGATCACCCCAAAGGTCACCAAAGGTCACCCCAAAGGTCACCAAAGGTCACCAATGGTCACCAAAGGTCACCAATGGTCACCAAAGGTCACCAAAGGTCACCCCAAAGGTCACCAAAGGTCACCCCAAAGGTCACCAAAGGTCACCCCAAAGGTCACCAAAGGTCACCCCAAAGGTCAGCAAAGGTCACCAAAGGTCAGCAAAGGTCACCAAAGGTCACCAAAGGTCACCCCAAAGGTCACCAAAGGTCACCCCAAAGGTCACCAAAGGTCACCCCAAAGGTCACCAAAGGTCACCAAAGGTCACCAAAGGTCACCAAAGGTCACCCCAAAGGTCACCAAAGGTCACCCCAAAGGTCACCAAAGGTCACCCCAAAGGTCACCAAAGGTCACCAAAGGAAACCAAAGGTCACCAAAGGTCACCCCAAAGGTCACCAAAGGTTACCCCATAGGTCACCAAAGGTCACCCCAAAGGTCACCAAAGGTCACCAAAGGTCACCAAAGGTCACCAAAGGTCACCCCAAAGGTCACCAAAGGTCACCCCAAAGGTCACCAAAGGTCACCAAAGATCACCAAAGGTCACCAAAGGTCACCAAAGGTCACCCCAAAGGTCACCAAAGGTCACCCCAAAGGTCACCAAAGTTCACCAAAGGAAACCAAAGGTCACCAAAGGTCACCCCAAAGGTCACCAAAGGTTACCCCATAGGTCACCAAAGGTCACCCCAAAGGTCACCAAAGGTCACCAAAGGTCACCAAAGGTCACCCCAAAGGTCACCAAAGGTCACCAAAGGTCACCCCAAAGGTCACCAAAGGTCACCAAAGGTCACCAAAGGTCACCAAAGGTCATCCCAAAGTTCACCAAAGGGCACCCCAAAGGTCACCAAAGGTCACCAAAGGTCACCAAAGGTCACCAAAGGTCACCCCAAAGGTCACCAAAGGTCACCAAAGGTCACCCCAAAGGTCACCAAAGGTCACCAAAGGTCACCAAAGGTCACCGCAAAGGTCACCAAAGGTCACCCTAAAAGTCACCAAAGGTCACCCCAAAGGTCACCAAAGGTCACCAAAGGTCACCAAAGGTCACCAAAGGTCACCCCAAAGGTCACCAAAGGTCACCCCAAAGGTCACCAAAGTTCACCAAAGGTCACCAAAGGTCACCAAAGGTCACCAAAGGTCACCCCAAAGGTCACCAAAGGTCACCCCAAAGGTTACCAAAGGTCACCAAAGGTCACCCTAAAGGTCACTAAAGGTCACCAAAGGTCACCAAAGGTCACCAAAGGTCACCCCAAAGGTCACCAAAGGTCACCAAAGGTCACCCCAAAGGTCACCAAAGGTCACCAAAGGTCACCAAAGGTCACCAAAGGTCACCCCAAAGGTCACCAAAGGTCACCCCAAAGGCCACCAAAGGTCACCAAAGGTCACCAAAGGTCACCAAAGGTCACCAAAGGTCACCAAAGGTCACCAAAGGTCACACCAAAGGTCACCAAAGGTCACCCCAAAGGTCACCAAAGGTCACCAAAGGTCACCAAAGGTCACCAAAGGTCACCTCAAAGGTCACCAAAGGTCACCCCAAAGGTCACCAAAGGTCACCCCAAAGGTCACCAAAGGTCACCAAAGGTCACCAAAGGTCACTAAAGGTCACCAAAGGTCACCAAAGGTCACCCCAAAGGTCACCAAAGGTCACCCCAAAGGTCACCAAAGGTCACCAAAGGTCACCAAAGGTCACCAAAGGTCACCCCAAAGGTCACCAAAGGTCACCCCAAAGGTCACCAAAGGTCACCCCAAAGGTCACCAAAGGTCACCAAAGGTCACCAAAGGTCACCAAAGGTCACCCCAAAGCTCACCAAAGGTCACCCCAAAGGTCACCAAAGGTCACCAAAGGTCACCAAAGGTCACCAAAGGTCACCAAAGGTCTCCAAAGGTCACCCCAAAGGTCACCAAAGGTCACCCCAAAGGTCACCAAAGGTCACCAAAGGTCACCAAAGGTCACCAAAGGTCACCCCAAAGGTCACCAAAGGTCACCCCAAAGGTCACCAAAGGTCACCCCAAAGGTCACCAAAGGTCACCAAAGGTCACCAAAGGTCACCAAAGGTCACCCCAAAGGTCACCAAAGGTCACCCCAAAGGTCACCAAAGGTAACCCCAAAGGTCACCAAAGGTCACCCCAAAGGTCACCAAAGGTCACCAAAGGTCACCAAAGGTCACCAAAGGTCACCCCAAAGCTCACCAAAGGTCACCCCAAAGGTCACCAAAGGTCATCAAAAATCACCAAAGGTCACCAAAGGTCACCCCAAAGGTCACCAAAGGTCACCCCAAAGGTCACCAAAGGTCACCCCAAAGGTAACCAAAGGTCACCAAAGGTCACCCCAAAGGTCACCAAAGGTCACCCTAAAGGTCACCAAAGGTCACCAAAGGTCACCAAAGGTCACCAAAGGTCACCAAAGGACACCAAAGGTCACCAAAGGTCACCCCAAAGGTCACCAAAGGTCACCAAAGGTCACCAAAGGTCACCAAAGGTCACCCCAAAGGTCACCAAAGGTCACCCCAAAGGTCACCAAAGGTCACCAAAGGTCACCCCAAAGGTCACCAAAGGTCACCAAAGGTCACCAAAGGTCACCAAAGGTCACCAAAGGTCACCAAAGGTCACCAAAGGTCACCCCAAAGGTCACCAAAGGTCACCCCAAAGGTCACCAAAGGTCACCCCAAAGGTCACCATAGGTCACCCCAAAGGTCACCAAAGGTCACCAAAGGTCACCCCAAAGGTCACCAAAGGTCACCCCAAAGGTCACCAAAGGTCACCCCAAAGGTCACCAAAGGTCACCAAAGGTCACCAAAGGTCACCAAAGGTCACCAAAGGTCACCAAAGGTCACCCCAAAGGTCACCAAAGGTCACCCCAAAGGTCACCAAAGGTCACCAAAGGTCACCAAAGGTCACCAGAGGTCACCCCAAAGGTCACCAAAGGTCACCCCAAAGGTCACCAAAGGTCACCCCAAAGGTCACCAAAGGTCACCAAAGGTCACCAAAGGTCACCAAAGGTCACCAAAGGTCACCAAAGGTCACCCCAAAGGTCACCAAAGGTCACCCCAAAGGTCACCAAAGGTCACCCCAAAGGTCACCAAAGGTCACCCCAAAGGTCACCAAAGGTCATCAAAGGTTACCAAAGGTCACCAAAGGTCACCCCAAAGGTCACCAAAGGTCCCCCCAAAGGTCACCAAAGGTCACCAAAAATCACCAAAGGTCACCAAAGGTCACCCCAAAGGTCACCAAAGGTCACCCCAAAGGTCACCAAAGGTCACCCCAAAGGTAACCAAAGGTCACCAAAGGTCACCCCAAAGGTCACCAAAGGTCACCCTAAAGGTCACCAAAGGTCACCAAAGGTCACCAAAGGTCACCAAAGGTCACCAAAGGACACCAAAGGTCACCAAAGGTCACCCCAAAGGTCACCAAAGGTCACCAAAGGTCACCAAAGGTCACCAAAGGTCACCCCAAAGGTCACCAAAGGTCACCCCAAAGGTCACCAAAAGTCACCAAAGGTCACCCCAAAGGTCACCAAAGGTCACCAAAGGTCACCAAAGGTCACCAAAGGTCACCAAAGGTCACCAAAGGTCACCAAAGGTCACCCCAAAGGTCACCAAAGGTCACCCCAAAGGTCACCAAAGTTCACCAAAGGTCACCCCAAAGGTCACCAAAGGTCACCAAAGGTTACCCCAAAGGTCACCAAAGGTCACCAAACGTCAACAAAGGTCACCAAAGGTCACCCCAAAGGTCACCAAAGTTCACCAAAGGTCACCCCAAAGGTCACCAAAGGTCACCAAAGGTTACCCCAAAGGTCACCAAAGGTCACCCAAAAGGTCACCAAAGGTCACCCCAAAGGTCACCAAAGGTTACCCCAAAGGTCACCAAAGGTCACCCCAAAGGTCACCAAAGGTCACCAAAGGTCACCTAAGGTCACCAAAGGTCACCCCAAAGGTCACCCCAAACGTCACCAAAGGTCACCAAAGGTCACCCAAACGTCACCAAAGGTCACCAAAGGTCACCAAAGGTCACCAAAGGTCACCAAAGGTCACCCCAAAAGTCACCAAAGGTCACCCCAAAGGTCACCAAAGGTCACCAAAGGTCACCAAAGGTCACCAAAGGTCACCCCAAAGGTCACCAAAGGTCACCCCAAAGGTCACCAAAGGTCACCAAAGGTCACCAAAGGTCACCAAAGGTCACCAAAGGTCACCCCAAAGGTCACCAAAGGTCACCCCAAAGGTCACCAAACGTCACCGCAAAGGTCACCAAAGGTCACCAAAGGTCACCAAAGGTCACCAAAGGTCACCCCAAAGGTCACCAAAGGTCACCCCAAAGGTCACCAAAGGTCACCCCAAAGGTCACCAAAGGTCACCAAAAATCACCAAAGGTCACCAAAGGTCACCCCAAAGGTCACCAAAGGTCACCCCAAAGGTCACCAAAGGTCACCCCAAAGGTAACCAAAGGTCACCAAAGGTCACCCCAAAGGTCACCAAAGGTCACCCTAAAGGTCACCAAAGGTCACCAAAGGTCACCAAAGGTCACCAAAGGTCACCAAAGGACACCAAAGGTCACCAAAGGTCACCCCAAAGGTCACCAAAGGTCACCAAAGGTCACCAAAGGTCACCAAAGGTCACCCCAAAGGTCACCAAAGGTCACCCCAAAGGTCACCAAAGGTCACCAAAGGTCACCCCAAAGGTCACCAAAGGTCACCAAAGGTCACCAAAGGTCACCCCAAAGGTCACCAATGGTCACCCCAAAGGTCACCAAAGGTCACCAAAGGTCACCAAAGGTCACCAAAGGTCACCAAAGGTCACCAAAGGTCACCAAAGGTCACCAAAGGTTACCAAAGGTCACACCAAAGGTCACCAAAGGTCACCCCAAAGGTCACCAAAGGTCACCAAAGGTCACCAAAGGTCACCAAAGGTCACCCCAAAGGTCACCAAAGGTCACCCCAAAGGTCACCAAAGGTCACCCCAAAGGTCACCAAAGGTCACCAAAGGTCACCAAAGGTCACCAAAGGTCACCAAAGGTCACCCCAAAGGTCACCAAAGGTCACCCCAAAGGTCACCAAAGGTCACCCCAAAGGTCACCAAAGGTCACCAAAGGTCACCAAAGGTCACCAAAGGACACCAAAGGTCACCAAAGGTCACCCCAAAGGTCACCAAAGGTCACCAAAGGTCACCAAAGGTCACCAAAGGTCACCCCAAAGGTCACCAAAGGTCACCCCAAAGGTCACCAAAGGTCACCAAAGGTCACCCCAAATGTCACCAAAGGTCACCAAAGGTCACCAAAGGTCACCAAAGGTCACCAAAGGTCACCAAAGGTCACCAAAGGTCACCAAAGGTCACCCCAAAGGTCACCAAAGGTCACCCCAAAGGTCACCAAAGATCACCCCAAAGGTCACCAAAGGTCACCCCAAAGGTCACCAAAGGTCACCAATGGTCACCAAAGGTCACCAAAGGTCACCCCAAAGGTCACCAAAGGTCACCCCAAAGGTCACCAAAGGTCACCCCAAAGGTCACCAAAGGTCACCCCAAAGGTCAGCAAAGGTCACCAAAGGTCAGCAAAGGTCACCAAAGGTCACCAAAGGTCACCCCAAAGGTCACCAAAGGTCACCCCAAAGGTCACCAAAGGTCACCCCAAAGGTCACCAAAGGTCACCAAAGGTCACCAAAGGTCACCAAAGGTCACCCCAAAGGTCACCAAAGGTCACCCCAAAGGTCACCAAAGGTCACCCCAAAGGTCACCAAAGGTCACCAAAGGAAACCAAAGGTCACCAAAGGTCACCCCAAAGGTCACCAAAGGTTACCCCATAGGTCACCAAAGGTCACCCCAAAGGTCACCAAAGGTCACCAAAGGTCACCAAAGGTCACCAAAGGTCACCCAAAGGTCACCAAAGGTCACCCCAAAGGTCACCAAAGGTCACCAAAGATCACCAAAGGTCACCAAAGGTCACCAAAGGTCACCCCAAAGGTCACCAAAGGTCACCCCAAAGGTCACCAAAGTTCACCAAAGGAAACCAAAGGTCACCAAAGGTCACCCCAAAGGTCACCAAAGGTTACCCCATAGGTCACCAAAGGTCACCCCAAAGGTCACCAAAGGTCACCAAAGGTCACCAAAGGTCACCCCAAAGGTCACCAAAGGTCACCAAAGGTCACCCCAAAGGTCACCAAAGGTCACCAAAGGTCACCAAAGGTCACCAAAGGTCATCCCAAAGTTCACCAAAGGGCACCCCAAAGGTCACCAAAGGTCACCAAAGGTCACCAAAGGTCACCAAAGGTCACCCCAAAGGTCACCAAA
This sequence comes from Agriotes lineatus, assembly GCA_940337035.1. NCBI lineage: Eukaryota > Metazoa > Arthropoda > Insecta > Coleoptera > Elateridae > Agriotes > Agriotes lineatus. Next base: position 1,756 of record CALNHX010003454.1, on the reverse strand, counting down.
GGTCACCAAAGGTCACCCCAAAGGTCACCAAAGGTCACCAAAGGTCACCAAAGGTCACCGCAAAGGTCACCAAAGGTCACCCTAAAAGTCACCAAAGGTCACCCCAAAGGTCACCAAAGGTCACCAAAGGTCACCAAAGGTCACCAAAGGTCACCCCAAAGGTCACCAAAGGTCACCCCAAAGGTCACCAAAGGTCACCAAAGGTCACCAAAGGTCACCAAAGGTCACCAAAGGTCACCCCAAAGGTCACCAAAGGTCACCCCAAAGGTTACCAAAGGTCACCAAAGGTCACCCTAAAGGTCACTAAAGGTCACCAAAGGTCACCAAAGGTCACCAAAGGTCACCCCAAAGGTCACCAAAGGTCACCAAAGGTCACCCCAAAGGTCACCAAAGGTCACCAAAGGTCACCAAAGGTCACCAAAGGTCACCCCAAAGGTCACCAAAGGTCACCCCAAAGGCCACCAAAGGTCACCAAAGGTCACCAAAGGTCACCAAAGGTCACCAAAGGTCACCAAAGGTCACCAAAGGTCACACCAAAGGTCACCAAAGGTCACCCCAAAGGTCACCAAAGGTCACAAAGGTCACCAAAGGTCACCAAAGGTCACCTCAAAGGTCACCAAAGGTCACCCCAAAGGTCACCAAAGGTCACCCCAAAGGTCACCAAAGGTCACCAAAGGTCACCAAAGGTCACTAAAGGTCACCAAAGGTCACCAAAGGTCACCCAAAGGTCACCAAAGGTCACCCCAAAGGTCACCAAAGGTCACCAAAGGTCACCAAAGGTCACCAAAGGTCACCCCAAAGGTCACCAAAGGTCACCCCAAAGGTCACCAAAGGTCACCCCAAAGGTCACCAAAGGTCACCAAAGGTCACCAAAGGTCACCAAAGGTCACCCCAAAGCTCACCAAAGGTCACCCCAAAGGTCACCAAAGGTCACCAAAGGTCACCAAAGGTCACCAAAGGTCACCAAAGGTCTCCAAAGGTCACCCCAAAGGTCACCAAAGGTCACCCCAAAGGTCACCAAAGGTCACCAAAGGTCACCAAAGGTCACCAAATGTCACCCCAAAGGTCACCAAAGGTCACCCCAAAGGTCACCAAAGGTCACCCCAAAGGTCACCAAAGGTCACCAAAGGTCACCAAAGGTCACCAAAGGTCACCAAAGGTCACCCCAAAGGTCACCAAAGGTCACCCCAAAGGTCACCAAAGGTAACCCCAAAGGTCACCAAAGGTCACCCCAAAGGTCACCAAAGGTCACCAAAGGTCACCAAAGGTCACCAAAGGTCACCCCAAAGCTCACCAAAGGTCACCCCAAAGGTCACCAAAGGTCACCAAAAATCACCAAAGGTCACCAAAGGTCACCCCAAAGGTCACCAAAGGTCACCCCAAAGGTCACCAAAGGTCACCCCAAAGGTAACCAAAGGTCACCAAAGGTCACCCCAAAGGTCACCAAAGGTCACCCTAAAGGTCACCAAAGGTCACCAAAGGTCACCAAAGGTCACCAAAGGTCACCAAAGGACACCAAAGGTCACCAAAGGTCACCCAAAGGTCACCAAAGGTCACCAAAGGTCACCAAAGGTCACCAAAGGTCACCCCAAAGGTCACCAAAGGTCACCCCAAAGGTCACCAAAGGTCACCAAAGGTCACCCCAAAGGTCACCAAAGGTCACCAAAGGTCACCAAAGGTCACCAAAGGTCACCAAAGGTCACCAAAGGTCACCAAAGGTCACCCCAAAGGTCACCAAAGGTCACCCCAAAGGTCA